>OX401411.1:2940667-3178167 GCA_947846245.1 Cerastoderma edule | reverse complement strand
AGTTGTGTAAGACATCATTAAAGCACAAAGGCAGAGCTTTTATCCCATTCCCTTAATTATGAGGTCATGCGACTGATTCAACTGAAAGGCAACAGCAGACGACTGATTCAACTGAAAGGCAACAGCAGACGACACTTATAGAGTATGATAAACAACATAGAGTTTGCCCTATGATACTTGGTAGATATGGTTATAATAAAAGAAAAAAAAAAATCACATTAAGCCAATCTCTGTAACATTTGTAACTTGTATTATCAGGTACTGTTTGTCTTACAAGCTGTATAAATGATGGTAAGTGTTAAATACATTACAGTGGATTAACCCTTTACCAATCGACAAATTTTCAACTGTCCCAAATTGAAAGAGTTTGCAGACCACTTTTCAAAATGTGATGAAACTGAAAAATAATCTTCTAATAGCGCAGAAAACATTGTGAGAAAAGGAGAAATTGCTCTTTAAGAGCAATTTCTCCTTTTCCAATATAGTTTTCCAGAATCCTTTGCAACAAACTGTTGAAGTTTGTTATTGTTTGGTAATGGGTTAAAGTGAGTTATTATGAAGACAGGGGTTGACAGAATTCTGTCTATCTCTCTATACAATATCTATATACAAATGGGTCCAATGATATGATGGGACGAGTTATTCCTTTTCTTGATGTCTTCTTTATCAAATATTTACTTGGCTTGAAAATGATTTAACTTCTGTTATGATTCTTTATTTATGTTTTACAGAGAATGTCTCCTTTCAATTTTGAAAATAGACAGACACATCTTGCTCTTTCCATTTAAATATTGATGTCATTTTAACATGTGAGACACACTCTCGAAAATAAAATCCAGAACAAATCATGATTCTCTTTTCTCCATGAACCATTCATGTCTGTTCATTAAGTTAGCGAACACAGAATCCTTTACAGCACTATCCATTGTGAATAAAAGGATATATTGGTTGTAACAAGTAACATTTCCTGTAGTCACATGGGTTTCTAATAGAATTGGCTACAGATGCGTCACATTGAGGCAATATTGTGTAAAGGGTTATTTCAAAATTCATGAATTGTGTGATTTTCTTCACCTGCATTCATACCTATCAAAAAGAATTCGCACAAAGAACTTTTTTTCAATCTACTTACTAACACTGCCCATATTTGCAATAAATCACATAAGTAAACAACATGTAAAAAAGGAGAATTTCTCATTAAGAGCAAATTGCATCCCTCTTCAATGACAATGAATTTGATGTACTTTCAACAATTATATATATATGCATTGACCAATAAACACAACTTAACTTTTCTTTTCAAAGTACTTGCAGTTAGTTTGATTGACAATAGATGACTTTTGCAACTGTATCAGGTCAGCTATTGCAACAATTCAAGCTTCTGGTACGAAAAATGCTATTATTAGTGCAAGACATTATTACACAAGACCCATGGAATGTATTCTGATTGTATAACTAATTGCATTATTTCTCTTAATACTTTTACATTTTTTCCACAGAACACATTTTCCAGTCAATAATGGTTTAACAACTACACCAAGACATCAAGAAAACGCTTCCTTCATAGTACTATACTGTTCAAATCTAAAGCACATAACATGAGTTTTGAGGGAGAAAGATACTATCTAATAAAGCGGGCTGAAAAATATAGAAAGTTGATTTTTGATTTAACCGAATACATTAATCATCGACTGCCATCATATTCAAATTCACTGATTTTAACATATATTCCATTATCATTTCAATATTCATAATTTCCAGTTAAGTATTTTATTTACTCCAGAAAAGTCGAACATGCCAGCACTCTAAAATTCCTACAAAAACTGAACACAGCCAGAGTATAACAGGTTCATTCACATTTTCCTGTTGGTCTAAATTAGACAGTGCTTTATCAATAACCTTTTCTTTCACTAATAATTACTATTATTTTCAGGCTAAAAAGAATGGTAATGAAAATCAATAGAAGATTTCAATGGTAGAGCGTCATGCCTCAGCTACACTTAAAAGTATGTTAACTCTTAAACACCTAACGCCACATTTCTGCGTCTTTCAGCAGACAAATTATGAATGTCATTGTGACACAAGCAAATTCTCCTTTTGCCACATTGCTTTTTCAATCTATTCACAAACCACAATAGCATAACTCATAGGTTTTTCACATGTTTAAAAAGCTTTTTTAAAGTTGTCTGTCTCAAAGTAAAAATGTTGGCTGCAGGTGTTAAAGAGTTAAACTATTTCCCTTTGTATGAAAGTTTGTGTCTGACAATGGTTTAAAGAGCCTGTTGACACACCGCTTATAACAAACCATGAAAGGCAATAGTTTCTTCTTTGTGACATTGGGTAATAAATAGGAGAAATTGCTCATCATGTAGCAGTGAGCAAGAGCATTTGAAATGAGTACAAATGAGATGTAAATGGAAAAGATAAACGACAGATTTATCTGAAATTTTAATAACAAATGACAAACTCTTCCCTTATGCTGTCTGCAGGTGAAAACTTTGTATCCTTTCAGCATGGATAAATATTTTATGGGTTTAATGCAAGATGGTACAAAGCCCTTCACATATGTGAAGTATTTACTGTATATTGCGCTGAGACCTCAATTTGTCAAATAATAAGGAAAGGATTTCAAAGCAATTCTCTCTAGTGGTATAATCAGAAAAACAGCAGACAACATATTTGCCAAATGTTATTTGCTATAAATATTTTGATATAAGGGGAAATTGCTCTTCTCTTCATGAGGGGTTTCTCCTGTCACTGTTTTTGTCTAACTCTAGCTGCAGGTAAACTAAAGTGAGGCACTATTAGGAAATGTGCATACCAAACTGAATAATTAATATCAATGACACCTTCAAGGCGAACTCAACACACTACCTGCCTATTCTATAGAATGGAGAAGAGCATTTCTGATCATTTCAATACAGAGAATTTTAAAGTGTGCTGAAACCCCCACAATTATATAAACAAGATTCTATCAATATCCAACTTTTGTCTCATTGACATGATTGTGACATCCTTGTCAATATTGGCTGGCAAGTTCATAATGAAGCCAATACGACAAGAGTTATTCGTCTCACAAACAGCACAATTGCCCCAATTTTGGAAAGCAGACAGTGTTCTGTCAATGAATGTTGCGCAGTACAGGAATTACACAAAATGGAACATTTCCAGGTACAACATAAATGAAGGAATAGGATCATTGAAAATGGCAGTATATATTCTAATCCAACTTCAACCAATGCATGTGGTTTGATCTTGTTTGAACCTTTTCCCCACATGACCAAGAACTCCAACACCATAACATGTAAAAGAGTAGGGCTGCTAGAAGACAAATCAAGACAAACATTATCAAGGCCTATCATATCCCTTAGAATATTGGGTAATTTTCTTAAAATGCATTTGAGTGTCGTCTGCTTTACCAAACCTTAAATATCTGCTTGAATTTGCTGATGAAAGATTCTCAGAGTAGCAAACAGGTTTGACCATAGGCCAGCTGCCAATTTACTCGGCGGCTGGCCTGGATCTTATTTGTTTGCATAAATATGAAGTTGGTTCCAGCACTATATACAACTGATATTGCCAATGTTCTTTAATATATGCTTAATCAGGATTAAAGATAGCATTTCATAAAAACACAAATTAATGTAATAAAACTTTTATTCAGATAAGCAAACTTCGTGTTGAAATATGTTTGACATTATTGTGTAATAAATAGCTACTTTAGTAGCCAACATATCCCTATAATACCCATTTTAAGTCATCACAAACAATCATGTCTTTTCCTAGTGTATGTAATGTGCATAATTATGACCAATCAATCAATTGACAAAAGAAAAAAAATTTAGTTACTTTCACCTTTCACGACTTGCCATTGAAATCTCATAACTCATAAATCATCTTTTTGATATTTTGTTATCAAAATTGACACTAGTACAAAGGCATTGTTAGTTGTCCTTATCAAATTATTTGTTTTAAGTAAGCATGACACCTAATGGCATTTCATCACAGGTAATACTTTCTCTCAAGTGGTAATAACACTTTTCATCAATCAAACAAATTTTTGAAAATGTTTAAATTCCTTCTGTTCACCAATCACAAGCAATACCAATTTGAAATAGACCTATACTTGTGTACATATAGCAATGGTTTTAGAATTGTTTTATTTGTTTAGATTAAAATCTCATTAATTTTGTGTTTAGATTACTCTGGAAAAAAGAAGAGTCATTGCTACTGGTCATATACTTTTCAGTTTGAACCCAATCATGACTTTCAAACTCAAGGTCTTGACCTCCCTCAAGTAAAACATTCCCACATACAGTAATATGGGACTGGCCCGAGTTTAAAACAACAGCAGATAACAAAATAAAGCAAGATAAAAAATGTCTTTGACACAAAATCACCTGATGCCACATTATTGCGTCTTGCAGCATATAAATTTCAAAAAGCATTTTGGCAACAGGAAAAATTAAATTGCTTGTCACAAGCAATTTCTCCTTTTGCCACAATGCGTTTTCAATCTATTCACATATCAAAACAGCAGAACAAATGGTTTTTCACATGTTTACAAAGCTTTGCTAAGTTTAAAAAACTTTAATAACTTTGTCTGCTTCAAGTTAAAAATGTCGTCTGCAAGTGTGAGTTAAGATCTCATTAGAAATCAATTATGACAAAGGAGTAGCTGTTCATAAGAAGCAATTTATCATTTTACCTCAGTGGTTTTTAAAGGCTTCTGCAGATGCTGCCTTAAAGCTCAGGTATTATATAGTTAGAGGTTAAACTATTTCTCTCATATATTATACTTGTTTAAATCTGCAGCAGACATCTCTGAAAGCAATTAACAACTAAATATGCAATTATAGAAGTAAAGGTTTGCAATTGTTAAAATGGTGGAATAAGCAATAAATATCTGATAGCTATTCTGTACAAAAATGGAAAGAACTGAATTGATAATTACTTCTTTTTAATTTCCTGAAGCATTTAATCAAAATTTCAATAAAAAGTCCTTCATTTATTAGATTTTTATAGCCTAGCGTAAGGACCTATCATAAATAAATATTTACTCTCATTTACATATACAATCTAGGTAGGTGAGGTCGAACCCAATAAGCTATCAGTGATTGTTTTGCCCATTCCCTTATATGAGGTTATGTAATGGTCCAAATAGAAAGGAACAGCAAATGACAATCATTAAGTATAAAAAAGAAAAGTTTCTTGTGTGATATTGGGTAAACCATTGTGACATATGGAAATAATGATCCTTTTAAAATCTCATTTTGAGTAAAACCAGATTTTGTAAGAGCTGCTTCAAAAATTGGCTGGTACCACAGGTAAAGGGCAAATAATGCCCCCCCCCCCTCCTCTCCAACCCTTAACCCTTTCCCAAACAATAACAACATTTGACCACTTTGTTGCAGACGACTTTAGAAAACATTGTGGGAAAAGGAGGAATTGCTCATAAAGAACAA
This sequence comes from Cerastoderma edule, assembly GCA_947846245.1. Lineage (NCBI taxonomy): Eukaryota > Metazoa > Mollusca > Bivalvia > Cardiida > Cardiidae > Cerastoderma > Cerastoderma edule. The sequence continues at coordinate 3,172,702 of OX401411.1, read as the reverse complement.
TTTCTCCTTTACCCACAATGTTTTCTGACCTATCAGAAGATTATTTCCCAATTTCATCACATTTTGAAATGTCGTCTGAAAACTCTTTCAATTTGGGACAGTCGAAAATTTGTTGTTTGGGAAAGGGTTAAACACTTTTCTCTTTCTCACTTTTTTGAAAAACATTTAAAAACATTTCAACATCATCCATACATATCAAAAAACAAAAAATAACCAACTTTCTCATATATATGGTCATTTCAGAAAGTTTTTATTGTTTGATATGTATGGATAATGTTTACATGTTTTTAAATGTTTTTTCAAAACAAAAATATTCAAAAGAGATTAGTGTTTTAGGGTTGAAGGGGGGATCATGATTCGCCGTTTACCTGTGGCTGGTACAGGTGTTTTGACAGGAATCTCTATGAGGAAAAGGGTTAACCATTTACTTTACAATACTGCATAGGCTGTTGGAACAAGAATATTTAACCTTCCATTGTGTCAATGGATAAAATACTCCTCAAAAGAAATTATTCTGTTCTCTCAATATGTTTAATATTATATTATGGCATTATGTCATTTTTGATAACATATCAAAAAGGTAAAGGTTATTTTATTATAGTGTCACCCCTATTGAAAGGGCCAGCCAGTAATTGGCTTATGAGACATTTTTCACTGATTATACCAAGTACCTCCCAACTTCTATCACTATGCTTAGTGCCTAGGGGATATTATTCGCTAACCATTAAATTTAACAAGCTCGCGGCTCACAAACTGGCCATTTTGGAACAAGTCCCACGAGAAACATTCATCAGAACAACACCCCCGTGGTGATCGAACCTTCGACCTCCTAGTCCCAAGGTGGACGTCTTAACCACTAGGCCACGGTGACAGCCTATATATTGGTGTAGTTCATTTTATATATTTCACTTCCCTATTGGGTAAAATAAACAGGAAAAAAACCTACCCTTTTCCAGAAATACATATAGAAGGTTCAATGCGATACTGTAGTAATTGCTTCATGATTGCAAAGCACTTACTATATATATATTCTTGCATTGAACCCTTAATATTTAATTGTATGCTAATGTTCATTGCTTCTTCAACTATTGCTGGTCAAAATCTGTATCACTGCTACATGTCTTTTTCTTAAAGTCAATTAAACAAGCTAGGTAGTTAAAGCAGCGGGAGCTCCTCCTTTTAAAATTTTGTTTCCATGTGTATTTATACCAATTCCAGGGTTCAATGCAAGACTATAGTAAGTGCTTCATAAACATGAAGCACTTACTTTAGTATTGCGCTGAACCCTTGAAATTGCTGTTATGCTTACACTATCACTATCACATTAGACCAGACACATTACAATCTAATGCAAAAGATTTAATAAACAATAGAAAGAGAAACCAATTGTTAAACCATTCCCCTTATATGCTTGTTGTATACACATTAGCAGCAGGTTGTGTTAGAAGCATCTGTCACACAAGCCTCATTATGAGAAACATCTTCTTTTGTCACATTGGTTCTTAACCAATAATATCAAATAGAAAATGTAAATTTTCAACCCTTTCACAATTACCCCACAACTAATGTTGCTTTCAATTTAGACCAGTCCAGAAAGTTATACAGGAGGGAATTCATAATGGTAAGGGAGACAAACCCTCAAACTTCAGTATTTACAATAACAACTTCAAAATTTGAGTTATTTCCCATACCACTGCTAACTATAGTTTGCAATATCCTACACAAACTCAGATATTTGTCCTGTTGATTTAACCCATTACCAAACGATGAAGTCATTTGACCAGTTTGTTGCAGACAACTCTGGAAAACATTGTGTGAAAAGGAGAAATTGCGCCTAGCGAGCAATTTCTCCTTTTCCCACAAAGTTGTCTGCCCTTCCAGAAGATTTTTTTTCAACTTCATCACATTTTGAAATGTCGTCTGCAAACTCTTTTAATTTAGGACAGTCGGAAATTTTGTGTTTTGTAAAGTGTTAAAACACAACCCTTGTATGGAAGATTGTCTCAATATTCAAAGCAAAATCAGGTGGCTTTCTTTAGAAGTCCTTTCAACAAAAGGACACATCCATCACTGACTGAGAGCAATTTATCCTTTTGTTATAGTGATTTGTACAGTCTTCTGTAACAAATACTTCGAAGAGATGTTTTATGGGGTACTTTTACCCTGAACTTTATCCAATGCATATATCTTTGGTATTTATCATTGTATAAACTCATAATGCATCCTTTCTCTTAGCTATAACATATGCTAGAACTTTTAGTATTTCAATGCATTTAATTGCAACTAAAATTCATCATTTATCTTGTCAATGTTTTTACCAAGCTTATAAGTGTTGGAGGAACACTCCTCCGCAGTGAACTGCTAATTATGGTTCAAGGACCATTAACCTTTTACCAAACAATAAAAAACACCAAATTTTCGAATGTTCCAAATTGAAAGAGTTTGCAGGCAACATTTCAAAATGTGCTAAAACTAAAAAACAATCTTCTGATAGGGCAGAAAACTTTGTGGAAAAAGGAGCAATTTCTTCTTTTCCCACAATGCTTTCATGAGAAGCCTGCAACAAACTGGTCAAATGTTGTCATTGTTTGGCAATGGGTTTAGTGTATGTATATTACAATATTTGTGTATCGAAAAATAGGTTAAATAACTAAAGCATCTAATACACTATTAGAGCAGCCATCTTACCATCTGGTACCAAATGAAATGTGAATAAAAATTCAAATAATCTTATACAGGACAAAGATATGGATTGCATGACTCATATATATGATAATACACTCATTCTCTAAATAAATGTTTACCACACAATTCATATTCTATCGATAACTATAATAGGGCGACATGGTGCAGTGGTAGAGCGGCGGCCCCTTGTACCGAAGGTCCCGGGTCGAATCCCCGTTAGGCGAGGTGAGAATTGCCGGGGCTAACCCACAACTTGGCGCGAGTACTGGTGAAGTATCCAGGAAGCAGTCATCGAGAGTGAATTAAATAAGCTTCAAGCTTCCGTCACAATCAATGTAAAATAAATAAGTTTAAACTATAAACTATAATACCAAGTCACCTAAACTCATACAAGTGGGATTTTGTGCCAATTCCTATATGATAGCAACACCAGATAATATTATTATTATGATTTCAACTGATAAAACAACTATTCCATCAATGGCTTGTCTTTGTAGTCATTTAACTACACATGTGACAATGTCTGTTCCAAGGTTCAACATGAGCAATTTAATTAAGTCCTAATATAGTCACAGAGTTGTCGTGATAATGAATGAACTCTGTAGTTTTCATGGAAACTTATACTGCAGTTTGATCATATGAAATTTCCCGTTATTGCTCAGAAAATGGAAAACATCAAACCACCACCAGAACAAATAAAAGGCGAGTGACACAGCAAAATTGTTTATTCAACAGATTGCTTTACATGCTATTTTGGGGCTGGTACAAATCAAACACAGGAGCTGACAATTATACAGCCTATATGTATCTGTATTTTCATTACTTTATTGGGTAAAAATCATTGCAGCAAAAGGAGACATATCTATTCATTTGAATTACAGTTTTGATTCATACATTTTGATATCTTGATGCTTAAAGCTTTTAACATATGTGTCGAGCCATGGTTATGGCCAAACTGCGTCTTGCATGCAAACAACAACAAAAGCATCAACTGGAACATCAGTAGGAGCAGGGATCAGGAAATCTCCAAATCCCAATTGGTCCAGAAAGCCTTCAATATCTTTTTACATTATGTGAATCTAGAGACATTGTTAGGTGCCTAGAATGTCATATCCATCCAATATCCAGACCAATATCTTCATCAAATCTAAACTTGCAATTGGTCCAGTACAATCAAAGTTGGTCCAAAATCGACAGAACCAGCATTTTCCTGATCCCTGAGAAAGAGGATATAAGACTTACATTTTTGACATCTTTAATTTTATCTTCCAGGGCCTGTTTTTCCTGCCTGTGATGGGTCACTTCGTCCTGTAATTGGGTCAGTTTGTAGCCAAAGTCTGATCTCAATCCCTCCTTCTCTAGCCTCATGGCCTCATCCCGTTCTGCATCCAACACTTTCTTCTGTTCTTCTAATGCTGCTTGTACCTTTACACGGGAAAATAGAAGGGTTTGTGAAAAATACTGTGAGCCCCTGATTAGTTTTGATGTCTATGTACATACATTCAAATGGTCTTTATAACAATGCCTAGGATCTCAACGATGCATTTACATTCTGCAATGTTTCATTAAAATTGAATATTTAAAAACAAAGAAAAAAGATATGTTAATAAAAGGAAGCGTTTCTTAGGTTTACTAAAGACATATTTGTTTTGCATTTATTAAGAAATAAGTTTTTCTAACTTCAATTTATATCACACATATTTAGGGAAATTGATTAATGTCTTTTGCATGATACATTTTACTATCATGTTGAACAAAATTGCCAACTAATTTTTGAGTAACAACACCTGAAACAACAAAGACCACATCACCAAGAAACTTGCTCCAATATAGCCCCCCCCCCAACACACAACCTATGGTCAGTGAAGGACAGTGGTCCAGGGGTAGAGAGTTCGGGCTCTGGACTCAAGGGTCGTGAGTTTGAATCCTGTGAGTAGCGGCATCTGCCTTATGATCTTTCGTTAATCCACATTCTTTCCGAGTACTGGTTATGTATACAGGAAGCAGAATCGCAAGTGATTTATCTAAGTTGTCAGAACTTGTTTCACAATCGATGTAAAATAAATAAGTTTGACCTGAACTTAGAAGGGGTAAATATAGCCATATAATTTAGACCAGTGTTAGTGGGGGTTATTATGGTTACCATGGTAATGATGACAAAGTAAATGGTACCAACTTACCTGTGTCTTAGTTTGCTGTTCAGCTTTAGCTTTGATCCTGGACTGTTCACTCTCTAATTTGTCCACCAGTTTAACAAGGTGGGTTAACTCCTCATTCTTAGCCTGAAAACATGCAATAATCCTTCAATAAAGTGTCCAAGCTCACTAACATGACATTAAACTAGTGTTTTTGTATTCAAATACTGCATGGTATTAATATAATGTGCTGCCAACAAATCTCCCGAATCTTTAATTATGCAAATCAATGGACATTTCAAAACAACAACCTTTGTTCTACAAGTATGTACTTGACCTCATACAACCTGACTTTGACAAATAATTGTCATAAAATGCTCCTAAAAATAACTTAAAAAATAAAAAGTAGAAAAAAAAAAAAAAAATCATTTTGTCCAAACTGAAAATCTTTTGGAAAAAAAGCTCATAATTTCTGAGTTTCAATGGAGTATAATGATAACACAGGATAAGAACAGGACAATACTATTCCATTTCCCTTTGAAATGCACACGGTAATAAAGTAAAATGGCCAATTCATGATGTGGAGCTATGGTTATATCAGGAGTAAGATGAATTTTCAACCTCACATATAATTTGAGGTGTTGCTAAGGCAGCTCTTCCTAGTCTAATATTTGTAGTTCACCATACATGCTATATTGTGTGATCTGTGATCTGCATTATACAACTAAAACAAAATTGATATGGTAAAGTACACAAATAAACCATTGATATATTTTTGTTAAAGGACAATGATGATATTTTTAAACTGATCAAAAATGGTATGGTGGTTAAAAACATCTGTTGTTTTATAAAATGCAATAACTCATTACAGTAACATTATAAATCCCAATTCATTGGTTTCAGTATTTAACAATACAAAGGTCATAACCTTTATAATGGCTGCCTGGTCTGCGAGCTGACTCTCGTAGCGTTCCTCGGCCCGTGACATGATGTCTCGTCTCTCCTGATCCAGTTCTGTACGCATTGTATCCACGGTCTTCTGTTTCTCCAAAAACAGCGATTCTCTCATGTGTACAAGGGCTGCATCCTAGGGAAATTGACAAAATTGTGTACCATACCTTGTTTATACCCTTATAATGTCTAAATTATAGTCAACAATTACACAATCATGTTTTTAAATCTTGTAGAAAATGCAGAAAAGGCTCACTAAGAGCAATGTCTTCAATATTTATGAAAAATAATTTTCAGTGTATGTCATCATGTCATCTATATACTGGTAAATGAAGAAGTTTGAAGTAAATTTAATATGCAGCATAAGAAATATCTTTAATACACCTTTTGTGTTGTGTAGTCAAAGTTGATTGGTTCAAATTAAAGTGTCAGTTTCAGGCGCATAAAATCCAGATATAATACAATAAAGGTTGAAATGAAAGAATATAATAAAATAACTATCAGCTAGATGTAGAGTGGTTAAGATATACCGGTACCTAAAAAAATATGTTGTTTCCTACAAGCATTTCCTCAGTTTGTGAGAGTACATTTAAGCTGTCTGTTAAGTGAATACTACCGTATATACTCTACTATAAGATAAAATACATTTCTGTAACAGCCATATTAATTTTCAATTTGATCACTTTTTGAAATGTTGTCTACCAACTCTTTCAATTTGGTACAGTCGACAATTGTGCGTTTGGTAAAGGTTTAAAGAAAAGGTAAAATGTAACAAAGCATTACACTACTTACTGTTTCCTTCCTTAAGGTTTGTAGAGTTTTCTTGTGTTCCTCTACAATGGAAGCCCTACTAAGTTTCTCTTGGTCAGTTTTCTGTTGCAAGTCAACAAGCTGATCTCTACAAAGAAAAAAAAATGATTTCCTATTGGAAGCAACAGCAGACACTAAATAAAGAGCAACAGCAGGCACCAAATTGAAAGTAACAGCAGGCACCAAATTGAAAGTAACAGCATACAGCAAGTTGAAAGCAATAGCAGATAACAAATGAAAGCAATAGCAGACAACAAATTGAAAGTAACAACATACAGCAAATTGAAAGCAATATCAGACAACAAATTAAAGCAATAGCAGACAACAAATTGAAAGTAACAACATACAGCAAATTGCAAGCAATAGCAGACAACAAATGAAAGCAATAGCAGACAACAAATTGAAAGTAACAACATACAGCAAATTGCAAGCAACAGCAGACAACAAATGAAAGCAATAGCAGACAACAAATTGAAATTAACAACATACAGCAAATTGCAAGCAACAGCAGACATCAAATGAAAGCAATAGCAGACACCATGTGAACACAATGGCAGACAATGTATAACATGTAAAACATATCTTCATATGGGGTAGAAACCATTGTAACAAAAGGAGAAACTGCTAATAACCTTTTGGAATAAAAGATTAATGCATATGCAGCAGAAAAGTATGATGAATATACCCTACTAAAAAACATCATTCCTCATCACAAAGAATTTATTTATCTAACTTTGTAATTGATGCCTATTGTTGCTTATATCATATTGTTCAGTCACAAAATGGGAAATAAAGGAATGAGTTGTAGTGGTATTCATTACATACAAGTTACCACTTCATGACTCACAGATAGATTCCAGCATCTTCAATCAGGCAACTTTTAACCCTTTCCCAAACAATAACGACATTTGACCACTTTGCTGCAGACGACTTTAGAAAACATTCTGGGAAAAGGAGAGATTGCTCTTAACGAGAAATTTTTCCTTTTCCCTCAATGCTTTCTGCCCTATCAGACGATTATTTTCAAATTTCATCAAATTATGAAATGTCTGCAAACTCTTTCAATTTGGGACAGTCGAAAATTTGGCGTTTGGTAAAGGGTTAAGTATACTTTGTAGCAAGTCAAAACCTTGCTTAAATTAAATGCATATTAAAGAGAATAATTCTTGTCTCTAAATTGTTTTAATGCAAGCTGAAAGACTTAAAACAAAAGTGCAGCATAATTTTGTCTATTGAGTGGTTTCAATTAAAGGTCTGCAGCAGAAGTATAAAAAGTCTTCTATCAAGACTTGAATCGAATCTGAAAAAATCTTCAAATGAAATTAGACAATATTGAATGATTCATTCATTTTGAAAAAACTTTGTAAAATGCACATAAAAGAGTAAAAATAAACAAACCGTTCTCACACTTTAAACACTGCAAAATATTTGAAACATTGTAAAACCGAAATAAATCGAAAAAAAGAGAAAAAAAAACAATTCTGGACACAATGCCTGACAAAAAATTGACACAATGTCTGTCAAAAAACCTTCGGTCTTACCTTAACTGTTTATGTCTTACCTTTACTGACTGTTTATGTCTTACCTTAACTGACTGTTTATGTCGTCCTTAGACTTGAGTTGGTCCTGCATGGTGGCTAGTTTGTTGGCCATTTTGATGAGATCTTTACGCATCACCTCCACCTCCTCTCCACTCTTCTTACGAACATCCTGTCTCTCACGCTGACTTTTGTCTCGCTCCTCTTCATAAAGCCGGGTCTTTTCCTGTTTAATTCAGTGTAATTGCGTGAACTGATTCATTTACAGACTCACTATTAAAAGCTGTTTGTTCACAGATGTGAGGAAACTTTAACAGTATATATTTTTTTCTTTTAACCCTTTACCAAAAGAAAATTTGGTGTTTATCAATGGGTTAAACCACGGATTTATTGAAGCTTTAAAGTGCACGTTTACCTTTCAATTAAGCCTAAAAAATCCTGAACTAACTTTATATTGGTACAAAGAGCTTCTTAAGGCAACTAAAGAAAATTTGCTTCTGCTTCTGAAGAATATATGTGACTAAAAAGTTTACGAAGACAGACCTTCAGTCTGTTCCAATGTTGGTTAATTATTTTTGGCAGGATTTTGTGCAGCCATTAAACTTCAAAATAATGTCACTATATTTAGCAATACTGTTTCTTTATATAATAGATATATTGCAATATCTCACAATACAAATTTTTCAGCATATTGTTATTGTTGAGCAACATTCCAAGTCTGTTGACCTGCCGAAATTAGCATGAATTACACGCAATGCTGAGTATCCAAAAATATCCTCGGAAGTGTCCGTAATGTTTGACCATGTGGTTAGTCCTCTTGCATTATCTATTGTCAAGGACTTTGTCGAATAGTCTCAACTGTGTTCGGAAGACTGTCCAGTATTGAATATACTATGTCATAATTATTCATGCATAAAGGGCAACAGACAGGGAATGGTGGTCAACAATACCCCCCTACTAATGTTATACTTTGGGTACCTGTACAAGCTCATTCTTCTCTTTCTCCATCTTCCTGTAACTCATCTCTAACTTGGTCATCTTCTTCACAGCCTCATCCTTCTCTGTCTGTAGTTGTTCATAGTTATTAGATGTATTCTCTATCTCCTGTATGATAAAAGCTTTCCATTACACAGTGCACTCTACTCTTCCAAAAAATGGTAACAGACACATTTTCAATTTATCCCTTTCATTTAATACCAACTTGCATCTTTAATTGATACCAAAATTCTTTCAAGTTCAAAATAGTATATGACATGCATAAGATGAAAGCCATTGAAAAAGGCTTCCAAAGTAATTATAAATCATGGGTAAATTTTCAAAAACTAGTTAATGAGATATGGATGACATGCAAAGCTTTATCATAGAGTACAACAATGGCATGACTTGCTTAACCTTTAACCAAACAATAACAACAATTGAACAATTTAATGGCAGACGACTTTGGAAAACATTGTGGGAAAAGGATAAATTGCTCGTAAAGAGCAATTTCTCCTTTTCCCACAATGTTTTCTACCCTAGCCGAAGATCATTTTTCAATTTTATCACATTTTGAAATGCCGTCTGCAAACTCTTTGAATTTGGGACATTCGGAAATTTGGCGTTAGGTAAAGGGTTAAAGTCAAAGCCAGATTTGTGGGGGTTGGACGACAAGCTTACATAGTTTACAACCCAAAATACAGGTGGAGAATTAAAATCAATACCCTTCAGGGGTTCATTAGATACAATCTTCTACCCAAAAGAATAACCATGACATTGTAAATGCAAAAGGGAAATGATTTATTCTAAATGTAAGCCAGAGTCGTCTGCTGCAAAAAGGAAAAATATAGTTTAAGGTGATAATACCTTAATGGAGTTTGGTCAAAACTATTGAGACAACTGTATAAATTGTTTACTATGTTTGTTAGATTCTGAAAGTGCTATTCTTAAAAATGCATGAGCCAAAACTGTTAACCTTTTACCAAACAATAACGACATTTCACAATTTTATTGGCAGACAACTCTGGAAAACATTGTGTGAAAAGAAGAAATTGCTCTTAACGAGCAATGCTCTTTACGAGCAATTTCTTCTTTTCCCAAAATGTTTTCAACACTATCGAAAGATTATTTTTCAATGTCATCACATTTTGAAATGTCGTCTGCAAACTCTTTCGACTTGGGACAGTCGACAATTTGGCGTATGGTAAAGGGTTAACCTCTGTAGGTCACCAAACAATCTGATAGACTTGTAACTATATCATCAGTACAATCATTCTAGCACTAAGTTTACATAATTCACTCAGCAAACATATCTATATCATAAAATAAACTAACAATAAATGCCATTGGGAAAATTAAGTCAAATAAATCACCATTTTGGTGCACAATGTGTTTGATCTGGGTACTAAAAGTGCTATGCTATAAGAGGTATTGAATGCAATAAGGCTAAACAACAAACTCAGATATCCTCCCTGAAGTCAATTTCAACAAAAGCTCACCCTTGTAGTGCTGGTACCGTTTTCATGCTTTCAAGTAGATTGGCGGCTGGCCTGTGATCTAATATTTTTGCTACTCTGAGTACCTTTCCTCATCAAAATTAAGATAATATTTAAGGTTTTGGGAAGCAGGCATCACAAAAATCTTCTTTTAGAAAATTACCCAGCATTCTAATGGTTAATCAAAAGTAAAGAAAAATAACTTCTTATGATAGCTACAAATCATTTTTGTTTTTTAATGTTTTATCAGTGATTTACAAAATTAAAGAAAAGGATTGACATCATTATTCTAATATTGAAACAATTTTAATCATTCTGATTTCTCACTGGTTAAAAATCTAACAAATCAGACCTCTTTTAGCTCTTCAATATGTTCCCGAGCTTTCTTCTGCTCATGGAAAAGCTCTTGTTTAGCTGCATCTAATTGTTGTATCAGCTCGTCTCGCTCAGCATGTATCGTTTCCAGATTCCTGAGGCGACTCTTCATACCTTCATTTTCCTCGATAATTTGTACAGCCTGTAATTGGTGTCCACATCAAACCATACTCAGTGTATACAACTCTAGGGTTCAAAACAATACTATAGTAAGTGCTTCATGTTTATGAAGCACTTCATATAGTATTGCATTGAACCCTTGAACTGTTTGTGAAATAAATTTTCATAAACCCTTATAGTGCTGGAACTGACTTCATGCAAACAGATTAGATAACAGGCCAGCCGCCAAGTAAATTGTGATCTAACCTGTTTGCTATTCTGAGTATCTTTCCTCATCAACATTAATCAGATATTCAAGGTTTTGGACAGCAGACAACACAAAAATCTATTTTTAGAAAATTACCCAGCATTCTAATGGTAAACCATATTTTGTGATAGGTCCAAAATCAAGCTAACAGAAGACAAACTATATGGACAATTCAAGCTTTTTTTGTGTAATCCAAGGGCTCCGTAGAGAATAAAAGGAGAAATAGCTTGCAATAAGCTATATCTCCTTTTGTCACAATGATTTCTATGAATATCATCTGTCTTTTTGATCAGTTGTGTTAGCATTGCTTTAAACCTAAAGGAGACAAGTATGGAAAATGTTTTAGATTTTTACATCATTTTAGAGTAAATATGTGAGTTTTCAACAATTTTGATTATATTGTTGTTTCAACGAACCTTTTACTTCACAAATATGGCAATATGCATTTGGAGAAATATCTTTACCTGACTGCAGCGAAACACAGAATGACAGCTAAGCTACCAGATTGCTTGCAAATTATGTGCTTCTACTGCATTAAACTTGCTAATAGTAAGTGCAGTTCAGTTCTATAAATGCAACAACACAGCAAAACACAAACATCTATAGTCTAAAACATAGCAACTCTAATGTCACGCTAGGAGCAACACTAAAATCTTCGTCGGATCACATGGAAATGAAATGTTGATACCTCTTCAAAAGATTCAAGAACTTATTAATGAATGTTCATGATTGTTAAATTGCTATTCATAAAATCAAAACTTTGTCATAAAATTCAAGAACAGGTTCATGAACATCAAGTACAGGGTCATGAATGCATTCATGAACCTTCACTTATTGTTCTTGAACATGTTCTGGAATGTCATGAACAAGTTCAAACATATTTGTGTTCATGAATGTTCATCAAATCAATGACTCTTTCGCAGGGATAGTCGGCCAATAATGATAGAAAATACTTTTTAGTGTATCTGCAATAACCACTAACTCAGTCATACCTCATCTTGACACATTGGCTGTAGAATCCTTTAGGAAACACTGATTATAAGGATAACTTGCTCCTTTCCAACATTATCTTTTTGTCACCATTGTTTCTTACTTATATCATAAATACAAAATTCATGCCTATATCATAGTCTGCAGTTTAAGCTTCAATTATGATGAGTCACAAGTTCCTTTATGGTAATTTGATAAGTGTCAAATCAAATAAACCACCAAAGTTAGCATCAGCTGATTGAAGGATAACTCTATTTGCCAGCTTCTCACAGGAAGGTTGTATTGTGTTTTAAATCTTGTCAACAATTTTTCATTTACTGCCAAACCTTGCTCAACAAGCATGCATTAAAGTGAGGCAGTATGCAGTCAGATGTAATGGGAAACAACAGTTTTAGGTTTACTGAGTACTACTTTAACCCATTACCAAACAATAACGACATTTGACCAGTTTGTTGCAGACAACTCTGATAAACATTGTGGGAAAAGAAGAAATTGCTCTACATGAGCAATTTCTCCTATTCCCATGTTTTCTTCCCTATCAGAAGATTATTTTTCAAATTCATCACATTTTGAAATGGCATCTGCAAACTCTTTCAATTTGGGACAGTTAAAAAATCTGACGTTTGGTAAAGGGTTAAGACTGTGTTGTACAGAGGTCTCTGATATTCCCAAATTTTCTGAACGTCATGGTCTGTATGATTTACCTCTTGTTTCGTGAATCCGATGTCGTTGAACTGTTTCAGTTCTTCGCGATGAGTATGGGCCTCTTGCTCTAAACTCTGGGTCTCCCGACGCTTTCTTTTTAAGTCTTCCGAAAGTCGAGCAATTTCCTTACTATTGTTCTCTTTCTTGTAGTCAGACAGCATTAGTTTGGTTCTGAGTAAAGAAACCAGTATATATGAAAATACATTTCTGTAACAGCCATCTGAGAAAACTGATTATACTATCAATAATATGAATACATGGGCATTTCTGTTAAAAAAAAGCTTTTAAAACAAGAAAAGGTTTCAAGCTTGAAAAGGCTATTCAGAGTTATTGGACCTGAATCCATCAGCCAAAATATTTTGACGGCAAAACTTGGTTGTATTTCAATATTTCCCTGTAGTGGTTACAAACATACCGGCTTGCAAGTAAAACAGAGCAAAAGTCATGCATAAAGGTGGATGATTTAACACAAAACCATTCACATTTCCCTTTATATGTACATATTTTAACACATCTGTAGCAGAAAACAACAATTGTGACAGAAGAAGAAATTTCCTTATTAGAGTAATAAGTGGCTTTGTCAAAATGGTTTCTACCTTTATCTACAAGATGAATATTATATTTCATTCTTTTTGATTGTCGTCTTATTTTGCTTTGATTTTGGAACAACCACGAAATTCCTTATGGGTAAATATGCTGATATACCTGGCATCTTCTAGCATGGCCTCCGTATCTTTGAGACTGCTTCTTGCTTCTACAAGAGCATTCTGGGTAACTTCCAATGCATTCTGGGTGGCTTTGAGTTCAGCTGATTTTTCCTGAAAATTAGAATTAATGGTAGTTCAGATCAGTTAAAAATTTAAACAGTAAGTTAAGTGATTTCATGCCAAGAGCAAATTTTTGTTAACTAGATAAGTCCGTTGAACTGTTTTGTAATATCTGCACTATAAATGTTCTATGTCTTCGCTAATTATTCATGAAAGGTGTTGGAAAGCTGTTAACACTTTAGCAAATTTAGTCTAAAAAGTTTAAATCCAAATCAGTGAGATAGTCCTTTAAATCCTCTCCTTCCTATGAACTTGAAGAAGTCCTTTGTATCTTACCTTCTCTTCATCAGACAAACTTTTTCCATTTCGTTCAGAGAAACTGCTGCCTGCATCTGGCTTCTCACGTCCAAAACTCTGGAATGAACAGACCTGTATTGTTGTTTTATCAGAGATATAATAATTAACCTATTTCCAAACAATAATGCCATTCAACCACTTTGTTGCAAACGACACTGGAAAACATTGTTGGAAAAGGAGAGAAATTGCTCTTGACGAGCAATTTCCCCCTTTCCCACAACGTTTTCTGCCCTATCAAAAGATGATTTTTCAATTTCATCACATTCTAAAATGTTGTCTGCAAACCCTTTCAATTTATGAGTCGAAAATTTAGTGTTTGGTAAAGGGTTAAGCTATCATTGTAATAACATGTCTGGGACCTCAGAACAATCTTCTTTACCATAGTAACAGTTTAACCTTAAGTTAACTTAATTGTGATACAAGTTCTTACAACATAGATTACCCATTCTTGTTTCTGCTTCCTGAATACATCAAAAGTGAATCAGCCAAATGTGGTTTAAGCAAAGATTACAAGTGGCAATTGCTACTTGTAGAAATAAAACCATCATCAGTGTTCTCATGACCAATATGTTAAAATATGCATTAGAACTGAAATGAACTAAGATGTATTAACTTGTTTGAAATCAATTTGTCATTCATTATAATGCTAAATTGTCCAGTTCTTTCCTCACTTAGTTTTACAACATCAGAGTTTAAGGTCAATTCTTGGTTTGAATTCTGATAGATATTTCAGTCAAGGATTATTGGACAAAACACCGTTTCTTCCCTAGTAATGATTATCCAGGTAACAGAATAAGCAAACTGTTACAACAATTAATCTCAAATATTGTTGAAAAAGCGCTAAACAGAGAATAGTATAGATTAAAATAATTCAAAACATCCCCTGACCTTTGGTGTAGAGGTCAGGGACAGATATGTCCTGGTTGGTGACCGGTCCCTGACTGGTGTATGAGACCTTGACCTTCGTTCACGGTCCATCTCCCGCCGAATTCTGTCTGTCTCTCGCTCGATCTCCTTGTGTGTCTCGTCCAAAACATCGTTGTCATGGGGATACTGTGAGCTCCTATAATAGAAAAATCTCATTTCAAGTACATCTTATGATATTCATTATAGAAATACTTTGATACCTGAATTTTTTATGTTTTATCCCTTTTCCTGAAAACTAAGAACAACAACTGATGTTTCAAGAGTATCACAAGTAAACACGTGGGGGAATGAAACCATATCTAATCCATTACTTAACCCTTTCTCAAACACCAAATTTTTGACTGTCCCAAATTGAAAGGGCTGGCAGACGACATTTCAAAATGTGATGAAGTTGGAACATAATCTTCTGATAGGGCAGAAACATTGTGGGAAAAGGGGAAATTGCTAGTTAAGAGCAATTTTTCAATTTCCCTGAATGTTATCTTGAGTCGTCTGCAACAAAGTGGTCAAATGTCGTTATTGTATGGTAATGGGTTAAATAGGTAATTGTGACTGTTTAACAGAAAGCAACAGCAGACATCAGTGGTGCAGAGGTAGATCGCCGGCCTTTTGTACCAAAGATCTCAAGTTTGACCCCTGTTAAACCCAGTGAACATTTCCGGAACTAACCCACAAATCAGTGTGCGTGAATAAAACAAGCTTAAAGCTTCATATGCAATCAATGTAAAATAAATGATGGTATAAATGTACCATTGTATTAGTAAAGAGATTGTGTTAAGTTCTCTCTCTGTGACATCATAACTTTCACAAACATTCCAATTTGAAAGCATTCAAAAGGAGAAATAAGAAGAAATTGGTTCCAATTTTTCACATGTTTACCTTTCTTCTTTGATGAAAATTTACACTTTTAAATCAAACAGGTTTTTGCCCAATGAGATGAATTATCTCATTAACCTGCCTTTAGCCATTAAATTATAGTCACTTAGAAAAATTATAGCCACTCAATTTACAGCAATCACAAGAGACAAATTGAAAGGGTAAAAATGTCATAATATAGAAATACTATGAAACGTAATGCCCCCAAAAAGTCTGCCGTCTTTTGCAGAAGACAAACGTTTTAGTGTTTCTTTGATATCATTTTACTTAACCCTTTACCAAACAATAACGACTTTTGACCAGTTGCAGATGAGTCTGGAAAACATTGTGGGAAAGGAAGAAATTGCTCGTGGCGAGCAATTTCTCCTTTTTCCACAATGTTTTCTACCCTATTGGAATATTTTATTTCAACTTCATCACATTTTGAAATGTCGTCTGCAAACTCTTTGAATTTGGGACAGTTGAATATTTGGCCCTTGGTAAAGGGTTAAGATATGACACTTTAATTTAAAGTCATTTTCAAACATATCCTATCCTTCATAACTCAAAGTTCAAAGCAACAGCATGTCTTCATCATAAAAGATTTTTATCCATTTTTGTTATACTAGATAATTATGAACAAAAGTCCTGCATGGCTCAGTGTTCAACTCAGAACTCAGGGGCCCTAAGTTCGAGCCCCACTGAGACCTCTGGTTATGTGGGAGTGACCTTTGGCAAGTCATTTAAGACCCCTAGCCTAGTACTGGTGGTTCCAGAAAAGCCATTACAAAACTGAAACATTTCTTGTAGGCATTGGCGAGGATGACCCCTATGGGACCTGTTTCAGAAATAACCTTTACTTAACTTAAAGACCTAAAATACACAGGTACATGATAGCTGCAAATTGCCTATGGTTCCCGTGGGAGAGAAAGATGTTTGAATTTTTCGCTCAGGGCGTTCCTAATCATTGGTATACAATATACAGGTATCCAACATTTGAAGTGTCCATTATTTCTCACCCTAGTTTGACACAGTGTCATGTGATATGAGGCAGTAAAATGATTGGTTGATTAGACTCAGACATAACCAAGTGGGTGGAGTGGTCTTATCTTTGTCATGAGGTAGTTATGTATATTTATTGGGGTTTTCCTGGAATCTCTGGGGAGATACCATTCTTTTACAGATCTCATTCTTTTTAGAAAATTCAGAGGACATTTTCCCTTTACCCATAGGAATATGGAAGGGGACATTCCCCATCTACCACTTCTTATCACAAGCATGTCTCCATTAATTTTGTCATCATTGCTATTTAGTATTGCTCTTCAGGGCCAACATGACAAAAACAATTCCTCTTCGTTGAAAATTTTTAACCCTTATATTGCTGGAACCAACTACATGGTTATGGAAAAAGGTTAGATCCAGGCCAGCCGCCAAGTAAAGTGACAGCTGGCCTGTGATCTAACCTGTTTGCTACTCTCAGTATCTTTCCTCATCAAAATTAAGCAGATATTTAAGGTTTTTGAAAGCAGACAACACAAAAATCTTTTTTATAGAAAATTACCCATCATTCTCTAATGGGTTAAGTTGATTGCCAGAACAGCAGATATTTAGAAATAGTCTGGGAAAAGATAATTTTCATAATCATGAGCTGATACCCAGTTTAGCAAGGTCCTTTACATATTCATATTGATATTTTTGTGGTTTATATTACCTCAATAATTCATCAGATCAATTATCATGCCAAGTCCATTTGTGATGGAGGAAGACCCCATTTAATAAATTACTCATCAGGGCTCAATTAAAGAGCTATTTGAGTAGCTTTGAAGCAACATTTTAATACAGTTTACAAATGACAAGGGATGGTATACTTCAACAAAACATCTAAAGCAAAACTGAAGGAGGTATCAGTTTAGCAATGAACAGGATTGTACTCAACATGAGCAAACCAATGTCAGATTATACCAATTATCAAACAATATTGACATTTAACCACTTTGTTGCAGATGACTCTGGAAAACAGTGTGTGAAAAGGAAAATTTGCTCATTACGAGCAAATTTTCCTTTTCCCACACTGTTTCCTGCACTATCAGAAAATTATTTTCCATTTTCATCACATTTTGAAATGTCATCTGCAAACTCTTTCAATTTGGGACAGTCGAAAATTTAGTGATTAGTAAATGGTTAAACAATATTTTATTGAGTTAACGCTTAGAAAAGGCAGTGGTATATATCAATTTTCTCTTCTTTAACATGAGTTTAGGGTATTGAAGGCAATAGCACTCTATAACACTTTTACACAGAAATGAAAATTTTATAAGGACATCTCAAAGAGTTCAGTATAATGTACCAAAAAACATTGTGGCAAAGGAGATATCACTTGTGTAAAATGGGGATGGGGAATATGGAACATAAATCAATACATTAATTATATACTGTAACTATGTTTATTTCTCACAGAACAATTTCAGGAATAATAACAGGTTTCCATGGTTACATTATTATATGTGTAAAGCATACCTTTTTCCTGATAAAGATGCTTTTCACTGCTCTTTTCAATAAGAATATCATATAAACAAGAGGGCCATAATGGCCCTTTATCGCTCACCTGAGTTCTGTTTGAAAAAGAGGTATATTTAAGACAGAGTGGTTGGTATGTTTCAAACTCTTCTAAGTGCTAATTGCATTGAATACTCTAAGCCAATGCTCTTGCTTGTTAACATTTTTTTATGTGTATTGTATTTGTCTTCTTGAGTTAATGTTCACCAAGACAAAGAGAATTAAGATGAAGGAAATTTAGGTTTGTGAAAGCAGGGACAGTAACAATTGGTTGGGCAAATTAAAATAATAACAATTGGAAAATGTATCTCAAAGTCGTTTATTGGTTTTCAACAGTAAATAAATTTGGAAAATTTTAAGACAGTCAAGCTTATGGTAAATAATCCAATCATTCTGGCCAACTTTCATCAAAATTGGACCATAAATGTGGCCTCTAGAGTGTTCACAAGCTTTTTAAATTATTTGACCTAGTGACCTAGTTTTTGACCCCACATGACCCACTTTCAAACATGGCCAAGATTTCATTTTGGCAATCCTTCTGACCAACTTTCATCAAAATTGGACCATAAATATAGCTGCTAGAGTGTTCACAAGGTTTTTCAAATATTTGACCTAGTGACCTAGTTTTTGACCTCACATGACCCGGTTTCAAACTTGGCCAAGATTTCAATTGAGACAATCATTCTGACCAACTTTCATCAAATTTGGACCATAAATGTGGCCTCTAGAGTGTTCACAAGCTTTTTAAATTATTTGACCTAGTGACCTAGTTTTTTACCCCACATGACCGAGTCTTGAACTTGGCCAAGATTTCATTGAGACAATCATTCTGACCAACTTTGATAAAAATTGGACCATAATTGTGGTCTCTAGAGTGTTCACAAGCTTTTTAAATTATATGACCTAGTGACCTAGTTATTGACCCCACATGACCCAGTTTCAAACTTGGCCAACATTTTTATTGAGACAATCATTCTGACCAACTTTCATCAAAATTGGACCATAAATGTGGCCTCTAGAGTGTTCACAAGCTTTTTAAATTATTTGACCTAGTGACCTAGTTTTTGACCCCACGTGAACCAGTTTCAAACTTGGCCAAGATTTCATTAAGACCATCATTCTGATGAACTTTCATCAAAATTGGAACATAAATGTGGCCTCTAGAGTGTTCACAAACTTTTTAAATTATTTGACCTAGTGACCTAGTTTTTGACCCCACATGACCCAGTTTCGAACTTGGCCAAGATTTTATTGAGACAATCATTCTGACCAATTTTGATAAAAATTGGACCATAATTGTGGTCTCTAGAGTGTTCACAAGCTTTTTAAATTATTTGACCTAGTGACCTAGTTATTGACCCCACATGACCCAGTTTCGAACTTGGCCAAGATTTTATTGAGACAATCATTCTGACCAACTTTCATCAAAATTGGACCATAAATGTGGCCTCTAGAGTGTTCACAAACTTCTTAAATTATTTGACCTAGTGACCTAGTTTTTGACCCCAAATGACCCAGTTTCGAACTTGGCCAAGATTTTATTGAGACAATCATTCTGACCAACTTTCATCAAAATTGGACCAAAAATGTGGCCTCTAGAGTGTTCACAAACTTTTTAAATTATTTGACCTAGTGACCTAGTTTTTGACCCCACATGACCCAGTTTCGAACTTGGCCAAGATTTTATTGAGACAATCATTCTGACCAATTTTGATAAAAATTGGATCATAAATGTAGCCTCTAGAGTGTTCACAAGCAATTGTTGACACACGCACGGACGCACGGACGCACGGACGACGGACATCTCGGTATCACAAAAGCTCACCTTGAGCACTACGTGCTCAGGTGAGCTAAAAATACATAACCTACAAAGCCTAAGAATACTTCACCTTATAAATGGGCAATGTACAAACAACACAAACAGATTTTACCCAGATAACAATAGAAGGCATATGCTAATAACATAATTTGTTTGTAAGTTATAGATCTTTTTCCAGATACAAAAAAAAGTTCCACTGTGGTTTGGTTTTACAGTTCACCAACCAGGTTTTCAAAAAAATGTGGATATTTTGTCACTTTACTAATGCCTTACCTGCTGAAAATTAACTCAGAAAAGCAAACAGAGAAACTATTGCTTGTTACAAACATATCCATTTATCATGAAGAATTGCACTGCCTTCATCTATTTCCTTGCAATTGATAAAAATAGAAAGAAAACAGCAAACTATCATTATGATATATGGAAAATACTTTCTTGTGAGTTTGTGTAGCAACCTTTTTGGACAAATGCAAGATATGCCTTGGTTTTAAACTCAGGGCCTATCAATTATGATTTGGACTCACTTAACCCCTTACCAAACAATAACGCTATTTGACCAGTTTGTTGCAGACAACTCTGGATGAGCAATTTCTTCTTTTTCCACAATGTTTTCTACCCTATCAAAAGATTATTTTTCAATTTCATCTGGGTTTGAAATGTCGTCTGCAAACTCTTTCAATTTGGGACACTCAAAAAGTTAATGTTTGGTAAAGGGTTAAACTGATGTACATCTATCTAATGAGGCCCAACAGGTGATCATAAGCAAAATAACCTGTTCGGCTTTGGTGACTGGTCCAGATAGAAATCAACAGCGGGAAACAATCATAAATTATCAAAAACAAGAATAAAAAAAAAAAGTTTGCTTTTGTAATACTTATTGAAACCATGGTTATAGGTCAGAAATTGCTTGTTTAGAGAGTATGTCTATTTTCCCAAATCATTACTTGCGACGTCTGCTACTGATGCCACAACATGCCTATATATTTAAGGATCATAAATGTTTAAGCAGTTATTTGCAATGATGTTTGTTGGTTGATTGGATTAGAGTTTAACCCACAGTCCCCATTTTAAATAATGTTTGTTAAAGTTTGTCTGTTGGATCAGCTAGATTACAAAATATTCACAGAAACTTACTGTTTAGTATGTAACAAATTAACTGTTTAGTATGTAACAAATAAAGTAAGACAAACATCCTGATAGTACAAACACAGAATGTTTAGAGTTAAACTAATGAAGTTTTAAGAAATCTTCCATAAAACTACATCATAAAAGCATTTTTTTGATGAATCGACTTGCAGAAACCTCTGTTGATTATGATATCAATCTTAAGGGTGGTCATTTTTACAATCAATACATTTGGTCGATTTGGATATCTAAAAGTGGAAGTGTTTAATGAAAAAAGAAAAAAGGCAAGGATATGAATTTTGAAGATTAAATAAGTAATGGAAAAAGGATTTTGATTGAACTGTTTCTACTGAGTAGTTTCTTTATTTCCCACAACAATAATATTATGTCTACTCAGCATAATGATGTGATTGTTTGGTAAGGGGTGAACTGTCAGTTATCTACCACAGCAACATACAAAACGGAAAATATTGTACATAACAACAAATAGCATATCCAGACATTGGTTATTTTCCCTTGCTCTTTGAAAGCTCTTTATTTCATTCTTGAGTCTTTTCACATTAAGTTTCATATAATGCAAGAGTTGAGATGTCTTACATACAAATTAAGAAAACCCTTCACACCAAATCTAGAAAGAGTTTTTCATAATCCTTAGTCTTTCAAGTGTTTCAACACTGACATCTAAAGGAGAACATCTACTACAAAAATCATGTTCAATTTTAAATGTTTCATTGCAGACATCCGAAATAATTTCAAACTGTGCTGTATGTCCACAGTTCTTACATTTGTGTATCTGAAACTGGCTTAGCTTACTACCAAACATTTCAATCTGGTTAAGTTCATAATCTAACTCTTTCATGAAATTATCCAAATCATAGTTGTTAGAATTTGTGTTTTCTGATTCATCATTTATATCATCAAATATTGATTCCTCATCAAGGAATGTATCATCTTCAACCGAAAACCTGTAGAGTCTATCCAACTCTTCCAAGGCATTCGTTATTTCAGCTAACTCTTCATTGACAAGAGAAGTTTGTTTTATTTCTTTAGATTCATCTTCAGATGTAACAACCTTATCACACTTAAGGATACCAACCAGATCTTTCTGATTGTGATTTTCTTTGACGAAAGTATCTGTGAAGTGAACTGCATTTTGTTTTGACTTTTTAACATGATTTGAATCACTTAAGGCACAGTGTAATGAGTCATTTTTCATAAATACTTGACCAAGATTATCTGTAATGCTGTTGGCCTTAGAAGCATCATTGATGCTTGACTCTCTTTCATCAGTCATTTCTAAACTATCCCTTGTAATGTAACTGGATTTAGAATTGAAATTCATCACATCTTCAATAATACCCTTAAGATCTTTAGCACTACTACAAAAGTCAGGGTATCCTAAATATTCACTTGATAGAGTATCTGTTGTATCCTCCCCTTGTTTGTAATCAACTGATGGGCCAAGCCCTCCCTCAAATGATTGAGAAAACATTGTACCTCTACTCCTGTGTAGGATATTCTTTCTCGAACCTAGAGTGTCAAAATCTAATGACCTGGATGACAACTGAGAGATTTTATCTAAACTTGAGTTATGAGCATAACAGGTTTGTTTATGACCATCACTGTAATATTTGTCTTGCTCAATGTTATCACTTTCAGCTAGTATTCCTGATAGAGGACGATTTATAGCATTAAAACAAAGATGCAATTTCTTGGTAGATCTGTATATAGTAGGAGCAGTATCCTCTGTTAGGTCGTCCACTTTGTTTATCAAATCTACCTCAATTCTATCAGTGCTTATACATGATGTATTGTTAATTTTCAAACCTTTATCATCATCTAAGGCCTTTAAGTCCCTCACATCCCCACCCATAGAATAAGGCCCATCAAGGTCAAAACTACCCAAGTCTTCACAAGCTTCTGATTCATTGGGCAATAGTCTCTCAACGTCCATCAAATTAGTAATACAAGATCTCTGATTATTTGAAACTTCACTGTTGTCCATTTTAGAATACTTTGACGAATATAAAGAGTTCATCACAAAATCATCTGAGAGATTCCTACAACTTGGACTGTCCTTTACAGGTTGTTTTTTATTATTTTGATGACAAACAATATCACTCTTGGTTTGACCCATTACATTACAACCTATTTCAAGAGTGGTCAGATGTTTAACTATTTCAGTTTGCACTAAAGAAGTTGCTTCTTTGCTATTACTCATACAGTATTCTTTAGGTTCATGAACTAATACAGAGTAAACAAACTTGGCCATTGTAGGATGTACAGTTACCGGAGTAAGGTCACAGTTTATGACTGTACAAGCTTGCTCCTTATCATTAAAGCATTCAGTTCCATTAGTATCTGCTTCACATTCCATTTCATCATCAATTGATATTTTGTCAGTAGTAATTTGATCTTGGTTTTTATCAACAGATGTATTCATTCTGTGGTTATTGTCTTCTTGAAAAGCAGAAAAACTAGCTGTAAGGAAGTCATCGTCTTTACTTGCATTTGTATCATGTTTTACACGATGAACATTATCCATGTCAAAGCCATTTCCAATTGAAGCAAGTCTTGATAATGTCCCATTGCAATGTTCAGATGAACAAATCTCTTCATTACTAATATTTGAACCTACAAATAGGAATGCTTCTGTGGTAAAATGACCATTTCCTTGTTTGTGCTGTTCTATTAAGCTTTTCTTACCAAGTGTGCAAATATCATCTTCTCCCATTGTTTGCACACCTTTACTCTTTTTATAATTACCATTTCCCAAGAAAACATTGTTTCCATCAATTACCTCTTCCTGTGAATTTGATTGTTTTCCATTACTACACTTGGCTTTAGAATGAATACTTCTATCACAACTATACACAGTCTCTGATGGCTCAGTTATCGGCAGTTTGATTGGAGATTTCTCCACATGAGGACCTGAGTTCTGTGCAATGACTTCACCAAACTGTCCATGTCCAGTCATATTGGTGTCTGTGTTAATTGTTGTCATCAGTTCACACTGAACTTCCTGATCTTGTGCCATGTAAAACAGATTCTCTTTAATCTGACAAGGCAGTCTTGAACACATGTCTTTGAGTAACTGGCTCATCTCTGTTAGATTCAACAATGGTGGAAGTTCACTTGTATCAGCTTGAAGTGAAACATCTGCGTTTTCCAAGCTTTTAGAATTTTGACTCAATTCTTTAAACACTTCATCTGAATCAGTATCTGTAGTTGGTTCATATGACATGTGATGGCGTCTCTCTAACGAAAGTTCTATTGGAGTGTCGGATCTTTGTCCGGACCTTGAATTACTCCTAGCACTTTCGTCATATGAGGCTTTCCTTTGAGTTTGTATCCTCACATGGTTATTACGCTTATGATGTTTGTCTATGCTATTTGTCAAGCTTGAATCTGTGTCTTTGTTGTCATCAAGTTCTAAACTATCATTTTGATTGTCCAAGTTCTTTGCCTCTATGACAGTGACTGGTGACATGATCAATGGTGAAGCTATAGATGAAGCAGGGGATAAATACTTTTCATCATGCTCTGAGTTGATACTTAAAAATTTACCACTACTAGATCCTGAACTGTTTCGCTTTTCTGTTCGTCTTATTGTAGCTATAGGCAAGACAAGTGGTCTTCCTTTGTCCTGTTGTAACATGCTACTTAAAGTATAGGTTTTCAGTGCCTTCTTGTCATTTGAATTCATAATTTCTGCAACTTCCAGACTATCCTTTGATTTCAAGTCTGATTTGTCCAGGCTACTTTGGTTATCAGGATTTGGTGATGCCGGTCTATCAGGTACAAAGTTACTCTTTTTTCCTTGCTTCACAGTGTCAATGTTAAATTTGAACACTTCATTCTCAGACACCAGGATGCTTGGCAAAGAAATTCTATTGTCAGTTAAATTTCTCTCCATGCTGCACAATTCTGAACTTTCTCCATCGTCGACAGTTGATACAGAATTTCTTAGAGAAGCTGGTTCACTGTTAATTCTGTTGTTAAGACTGGTATCTGATAGTCCTGTATCATCTGATGAACTGATACTGTTTTTGATGGATAAGTTTTCTTCCTCCTCTAGAAAAGTTTTCATGTTTGATATATAACCCTGTCTGTGTTTATTATCCACATTGTCCCATGATCCTTGGTTCCTGTCATCTTCTTCCTCACTCAACGTCTCCAGGAAAATTGGTAAAGACTTCTGGCGGGCCGAAGCAAACCTATTTCGTTTCTGGTCCCTATCACGGTATTGCACTAAAGGATCATTTGACTGTAAAATATGCTTCAATTTATCAAAACTGTTCTGTTTTGAAAGATGCATAGCATCTGCTTTGGAGTATTCAAATTCAAAATTCTCGCTGAAATCATTCATTGAATCTTCATTTCCGGTTAAACTCGAAGTAGATGTTTGTGAACGCCGAAACTTCAGCCTTGGCCCAATCCTTTGTCCAACCTTCTGATCTTGAGCATGTCTGGACATGTTGATATTTTCTAGGGATGAGCTCCAGTGTGGTGTGCTGGCACCAGATTGCTGTGCACTTACACTGGGTGGTAAATAGTCACTATCATCCACATAGTATGCATCTGAATTAAAAAGCATCTTGCCATTATCCTGATTGGACAGCATCAGTCTGGTCTCAATTTCCTTCTTTTGATTGGTCAATACTTTATTCATCCAGCTTTTCATAAATCGTTCAGGCAGTATGCTTCTAGCTTCATCAAGCCCATAACTCTTCAGCAACTCCTCTGTATTTTCGGCCAGAGGCACTGAACTTGTATCGTACTGGTAGAACTCCCCCTGTGCTGCTGTAACATTGCCCCGCATCTGTTGGCCACCATTTAAACTCATATTTTGGTTAAAGAGATTAGCACTGGAGTTCTGTGACTGAAATGATCTATGCCTCCATCCTGGTGCTGTCCCGTTAAAATCATCAAGTGATCCTGGAGATTCGTAGATACTGGAGGTTCCAGAGGACAAGAGAGATGCAGTTGATGGCCGACTAATCATCATTTTACTCCTCTCTATATGTGCCTGTTGTTTGAGAAGTGAGATAGAGTGCACGGAATCCCTGGAGGAACTGTATCTAGAAGAGGTGGACACAGAACTACTAGAATCATCACTTCTTGTGGGTTTCTTGTTAAATGTGTACTTTGCAAATGGATATTGTTCCTCTTCCTCATCCTGGACAATCAGATCTCTCTGTTTTCTACCGTGTTTGTCCCTTTTCATTGTGGACTCATTGCCAGTCTGGTTTTTTCGTTCATAAGGAGCATAAGAAAGAGAGTCATATGATGACCTCCTCCTTGCTATATTCATAGAACTGGGTAAATCATTTTGATCCTGGTTTGGTTGTCCTGTAATATAGCCTTTGTTGTTGATATCCCTTCGTGACTCTCCCTTATTTGTTTGATTGGAATTGTAACAGGACTCTGTGTAGTCTGATGCAGAAGAAAATGTGGAACTAGCAGAGGAGAAAGCAGAACTCGTGGATGAGATCTGCGAGACTTGTCTTTGAAAGCCAGGTCCCTTCTGTAGTCCAGAGTCAGCTAGATACCTATCTGGTTTCACACTGGTGCCAGGATCGTAGATACGATGATGTACATTTGTCTCACGATGCCTGGAGCTTTGACTACGATTAGAGTCATATTGGTAATGGTCATGCCTTTCTATATCACTTGAACTCAGAGAAGATTGTGATAGGGAAAGTGATGCCTTTGACAAATTATCTTCAGTTGATGGTGAGCTTGAGGCGTTATTTCTAGATGTAATTTTACTGTGTGTCCATGGCTGTTCCATCCATTTTGGATAATACACAGACCCTGAACTGGTCGGTTTCCTCCATGCAGATGATTGATATGGCTCCCAGAAACTCTCAGTAAAACTGTTGGCTCTGAAAAATGGACATGACAAAAAATTAATTGTATGAAATAACAAATGTTTTAACAAATTTATCAACTTAATCATAATTTTATTATACTCATCTAGTTGAGATTAATCTATATCAAATGATGAAAGCACCTTCCTAAAACAGTATAGAAATAACAGATATAACAACAGGAAAACAGCTTGGCATTTCAAAATGACTAAGAGACATGTGCAAGTTAACAAAAATTGCTACTCTATAATAATCATTATATACATAGAGAATAGATGGTTGGTGTCGTGAATCGGAAATGTTATCGGGCAAGGCTTTGGAATATCATCTGGTGAGCCGAAGGCGAAACGGATAATAATCTGAAGCCGAGCCCGATAACTCTTCCCATTCAAAGACATCAACCATCTATTCTATTTATCCTGTTAGCTTTATGTATTCTGTCAAACAAACAAGATGTAAATAAAACACGAGAAAAACGGAAAAAATAAGTAGAGAATGATGTAAAAATCACGTCATATCATTCTAATGACGACGTGATTAGTCGCGTGCATGTATTATATGGTTAGTGTCCGATATCACAAATGTTATACGGCACCTAGTTATCGGTCTCAAAATAACACTATTGACAGGATAAATATATTTATAATTTCAACCCAATGATTAAAAAGAAATATATCACATTGGACAGCAAATATTTTCATTCCAATTCACCTCAAATGCAAGGTTCAAGAAACCAAAGTGAAATTAACATGGCATAGCAAAGTTGTACAAGAAATGGGTTTTCACAGCTCAGAGATAAATCAGATTCATCATTTTATCCCAAAGGTAACAACACTTTGAAATTCAAATTTTTATGGACTTGCAAATTACAAAAAATCAATGTCAAGAATGGAAAATCTGCTTTTGATCAAGCATTTTCTCCTTTGTCACAATGATTTTAATCATAGCAAAGCAACACCATTTCATACCCATAAGATCATTTGAGCATTGATTTTATTGATGAGAACATGACATAATTCAAGTGATGAAACCAATCAAACGCACAATAGCTGATATTTTAAAGATTTTTTGTTTACAAGTGTTTTAATCCTCATGTTTCTATCATACATTAACTGTGTTATCTGGCGCTGTTACATTAAGAGTCCATAACATCTATATCATTATCAATAGTGTGTGATTGTATTGTAAGGCCTTAATTAAATTTATACTTCAAATAAACTAAATTTATTGCATTGTATAAAAAGGAAGATTTTTTTCTCAAGATAAACTCTCATTTTGATGCTGGTGCTACACATGTTCCAGGTTAATATTTAACAAATGTAGATAGTTATATTTATTTTTGTCACAATGAATGCTTTTCCTTTAATCCACGCCTCCTTCAATTGATGCATTTGAATTCAGAAATGTCCTTATGAGCAATTACTTCTTGTGTCACAATGGTTTCTGATTGCTAACTTGTTCTAAAAAATAGAAATAGCAAGATTTTTTTTTCATGATATTTTTTGTCATCTGCTATTGGTTTGAATTGGACCTGCCATAGGTTACCATAGTTCTGGAGGATAGAGTTAATTTTAAAGTTGAATGTTGTTTTGTTTCTTTTTTTTCAATCAATTACTATATCAATATTTCAGAGAAAATTAGGTTTTTGTCATGTGCTGAATTTTTTCTGAGTTATTTTAGAATTCACCTTTCCATCCATCATTATATCTGAAGATTTGTTGAAATGATGTTAAATGAAAATTAAAAATAAAGCATTTAAGAAAACAATGACTTATGGAAGTTTGAAAAAGAATAAATAAAGCCTTTGGCTTGCATCTATCATAGCCAATTTAATTTAAATTGAATCGAATATCAGTCATTATTAAAAAAGTAGGAAGTAATGAATGTTTCAATAAATGACATTAAATTACAAAACAATTTAAAACTATACCATATACATTGCTTTAAAGCCTACAAATGAGCAATTCTCCTTCAAGAGCAATATTTTTAGAATTTTCTGAACCTCTTGACATCATATCATAAAGAAATAGATAATGTTAACCAGCCCACCTTTCCATGCTTTATGTCCTTTTGTTATCACTGCACATCAAAACTACCATCCTCTCAGATTACAAGATAGAGCATATCAACAGCAACATAATTCCCAATATATCACAATATTTGCCCTTTTTTTGCTTATCTACGATTATTTCATTTCGCTTTGTTTGTATTAACCTCAGAAGCCAATGACAATTCATATACTGTTTAGACTGCAAGCGACATTGGAAAGTAAATACTCAGTTGGATCTACATCCACTTCTCTTACGGTGATTCTGCTTGAAATATTGGGGATAAAAATCTCATAATCGCCATAATTTGAAGCAGTCATGGGAGAGAAAGAGCGTATAACAGGGAGATGGACCAAAAATCAATGACACTGTTCATCAAATAACATGCATACTCTTTACCTAAGCATCAATCTGCACAAAACAATCACGACTTTTAACCACTTTGTTGCAGACGACTCTCGAAAACGTTGTGGGAAAAGGAGAAATTGCTCTTAGCGAGCAATTTCTCCTTTTCCCACAACGTTTTCTGTTCTATCTGAAGAATATTTTTCAATTTCATCACATCTTGAAATATCGGCTGCAAACTCTTTCAATTTTGGACAGTCGAACATTTGTCATTTGGGAAAGGGTTAATCTGCAAAAAAACAATTTGAAAAGTACCAAACTAAGCTGGAGGGAATAGTAGCTTGCTTATCAATATATCATAACTACAATATTAAGTTTGGAGATAAACATTATCTTTGTGGTATTGGAGAGAAAACATTGGGAAAAAAGGAAAATTGCCTATATGGGGTTTTGCATCACATGTACAATATTTCAGTAACGTTGGTATGCCCGACTCTTGTTGATGAAGGAAGACCACATACTCAACTGCCCACAAGAGCTGGTCAAGCCAGGTAAAACCATCTATGTTTTGTCAGACTTCCTCTTATGATTTCCAAATGCCATCACTGAGATTGGAACCACCTATACCATGCAATTTGAAGTTCTATACTCTAACCACTAGACACTGGAGTCCCCCCCCCCCCAGGAGAGCCTGTAAAAATAAAGATGCACAGACATGACTGTGCGACCCCCATTAAATTCATCTCATATATCAAACATTTTTCTGTAGAATGTTATAAATGGATATCTAACAGATTTTGTTCATGGCACATTCATTGGCTTTCTAAAAGGTTCAATCTAAGATGGTGACTTATAGATGACTGTCAGTGTACTGTCATATTTAATATATAGGAGCATCAGACACGAACTGATTTACATGAGATTGTACTACAAACATATATCAAACATGATTGACATGTCACGACTTTCTTATCAACTGCTGCGCATTGATTGTATTGCATAAGAATAACAGAATAAATAACAGAATTCATGTTCATTCGAGTAATGATTTCTAGATTAAAGCTTCAGTTTCTAATAACAAAGAAAGGCTAAGAGTGGTCGCCATGGAAGCAGTATAAGAGAATTGAATCCAGTAAAAGATGTCTAATGGGGACTAAATAACCCTTTACTCCACAATACCTTCCTATAGCACACCTGGAATAGTAGTCTTCAGACATCACTCAGACAATAAGATGAATTGCCTCTTAGTATATGAATGGTTCATCCTCTTGTCAGAGAAGTTTCTACACATGCCATAAAAAGAAATTATTTTGTCCATCTTATTTTCAATGTCTCTTAACCCTTTCCCAAACAATAACGACATTTGACCACTTTGTTGCAGACGACTTTAGAAAACATTGAGGGAAAAGGAGAAATTGCTTGTGGAGAGCAATTTCTCCTTTTCCCACAATGTTTTCTGGCCTATCAGAAGCTTATTTTCCAATTTCATCACATTTTGAAATGTGGTCTGCAAACTCTTTCAATTTTGGACAGTTGAAAATTTGTTGTTTGGGAAAGGGTTTATACCTGCAATTAGGAGAAGTCACCAACTCCTATGCATGGGCATGGGTTGAGAGACATTTTATGGCAATAAGGTTGGTCCAAATTAAAAGAATAAAAAAAGATGAAAAAAGAAAACATTGGAATTGGAATATAATTTTTGTTTGGCAGCTAGAGTACATGTATTAGGTATTTATCTATTGAATTTACCCTTTCTCTAATATGGGGTTTTGTGACTCGCCCAAATTGAAAGTTACACCAAACACAGATTATATCACATTATGAAGAAAATGCGAAAGGGGGAGGGGGATAATGTGACAAATAAGCTATTAATTCTCCCTTTGACACATTGCTTCTCTTTTTGCTTGAATATTCTGGATGATAGTGGCATAGTAGAGCCTCAAACTCTGGTATAAAGGGTTCCTGGTTTGATCCAGGTTAGAGGCAAAGCAACAATTCCTGGAGTAACTCATCAACAAGTGTGAGTACTGGTCATTTTTCCAGAAAGAGGATTTGAGAGTGATGAATTATAGTGATAATTTGTTTAAAATTAGATATAATATAAATCAGTTTCACTAATTCTGATGCATGTCTTTAAATATGATAATATATAAAGTCTATATGAAGTAAAGGTAGGAGTTATTGCATGAAAGATAGAATTATGATTAAAATAATGCTTAACACAAATTTATCTATTATGTTACCTATTTTAGGCTTATGTAAATGACAATGGATTTATGGGTGCTTTTAAAGCAAAAGGGTCCTTGATTCTAGTTAGCATGGAGATTATTGTCTTTTTGACAGAAAAATGTAATTCAAACAAAGGTTGTCACATTGTCACAATGATGAAACAAAGAATGCTTACATCGTGAAAGAAAACAATGGAACAATTTTTACCTTTGTGCAGTAAGAAAATAATAAAAAACAAAAAGCATGAAAAATGCAGCTTCAATTAGATATGAATCATTTTTTAAACTTTCAAAAACTGGATGGACGAACATAAACAGCAGAGTTAACCCTTTACCAAAGACCAAATTTTCGACTGTCCCAAATTTGAAAGAGTTTGCAGACGACATTTCAAAATGTGATGAAATTAAAAAACGATCTTCTGATAGGGGAGAAAACATTTTTGGAAAAGGAGAAATAGCAATTTCTCCTTTACCCACAATGTTTTCCAGAGTCGTCTTCAACAAAGCAGTTAACTGTAGTTTTTGTTTGGTGATGGGTTAAAGGTAAAATGATAGCTTCACAAAGAAGGCTAATCAGCCATTTTCAAATGGGATTATGTAAGCCTTTCATAAAGCAAACAACACCAAAAAAGTAATAGGATTCAAAAATACATACAAAAAACACTTCTTATTCATTAGATATAGTTGATTAAAGAAAGAATTTGCTAATCACAAGAGATTTAGTTCATTCATTTTGGTGCTTTCTTGGGTCATCTGATCAATGCATATTGAAAGGTATATGGTGGAATGGCTTACTTGCACAGAAAGCAATTGTTAACTTTAGCTACCAAACAACATGCATTTTGAGACAAAGTTTAATTTCTTATTTTATTTATTCCTAAACATATTTATTTTTCATTGATTATGATGGCAGCTTGAAGCTTATGTAATTCACTCTCTTCCTGGATACATAACCAGTACTTTTGCCAAATTGTAGGCTCGTCCTGGATTTTTCACGGAGCCTCTAATGGGGATAGAACCTCCCTCCGTAAGAGGCTGTGACTCTACTACTACCACTGTTGACTACAGAGTTGAGATAAAGTATGCAGGCGACAATTTAAACCAACATGGAATATAAGATTTTCATCCGGTAGTTTATAGTCCTAGGAAATGGAGAAAAATTACATAGAAATTATTGTCAGGAAAACAAAAAAAAATATTAGAAAAGCTACCTCTCTTTTTCGATCCAGGTGTTTCAAATATATCAGCATAGTAGGGTGAAGGGATAGATAGCTTAGAGACAGGAAAATAATAAAACAGTAAATGGTGAGAGGTTTGTAATATCATGACAAAGGTGTGGTACTTACATAAGATAATCCTTCATAGGCTTTCAGCTTAATATGCATAGCATGTCTCCAGAGTGAAACACACCCTTTCTGTCTCCGCTTGATCTTCTTAATTTCGCCAATCAAATATCCGTTATTAACAAAGCAACATAAATATTGTGGCTAAAGCTTTTCAAAGCTCTTCTACAAATGATGCCTGTTCCTCCACATGCTTTGACATTGTAAATTACTTGTGTGAGCAATAACTTTACATATCATATATCATCAACAAAATGCTTGAAATCAGTCCCTTTCTCCATAATTCCTTATGGTATTCCAATCCTTGTGGAGAAAGTCCATAGCTTGTGGGTACACTTAAAATCGCTTTTCTGATTCAGTGATACATGTATATGGCTCTAGCGATGTAATTCAGTTTAGTTTCATTACTTGTTATGAAACTGTTTTCCTCATTTCTCTACAATAATGTTGTCTGCTAAGACATTTATGTTGTCTGCTAGGACACTTATGTTGCCTGCAAGAAAATCTTTGTTGTCGGCTAGAACATTGATGTCATCTGCTAAAACACTGATGTTGTCTGCTAAAACACTGATGTTGCCTGCTAAAACACTGATGTTGCCTGCTAGAACAATGATGTTGTCTGCTAGAACACTGACTTTTTCTGCTTGAACAAAGATGTTGTCTGCAAGAACACTGACGTTTTCTGCTAGAACATTGATGCTGTCAGCTAGAACAATGATGTTTTCTGCTAGAACACTGACATTTTCTGCTAAAACAATGATGTTGTCTGCTAGAACAATGATGTTGTCTGCTAGAACAATGATATTGTCTGCTAGAACAATGATGTTGTCTACTAGAACAATGATGTCTGCTAGAACAATGATGTTGTCTGCTAGAACACTGACGTTTTCTGCTAGAACAACGATGTTGTCTGCTAGATCACTGATGTTTTCTGTTAGAACTCTGAGTTTCTGCTAGAACACAAATGTTTACTGCATCAAGGAGAGGGTGAAGGGAGAGGATAATATTTTCGCAGACAGGGACAAGTCACCAGGTAACATTACTAACCATATAAGGTAGACAGTCACGATTTGATGACATGGTAATATTTGATACATAGGAAAAAGGCGTACACTACATTCTACAATCAATAAGGATTCATTGCACTTGTATGAGACTTCTAGTTAATAATACCTCACTTTGACACACCTGCTGTAGAAGTGTTAAACAACCACTGTAAGTTACACAGAAATTGATCCAGATCAACCATTTATCATTTTGTTGTTTCCCAGACATATACCCTCCCTTCCAGAACTTCTGCCTTGTTTGTTTTTACCCTCAAAATGATGCATATTACTGCGAGTGATTGTTTCATTTTACTTTTCACATTCACTTTAGAAATGTTACCACTTGTTACAAGTAACATTTTTTTTCTAATGATATTTTTAGTTGCCTGCTGCAGATGGGATCAAAAAGGTATCAATTGATCAACTTTTTTTTAAAAATATGTAACTAAATACCTAAAAACCTTTTTAACAAAAGAAGAATTACATGCAATTTCTTATTTTTGTCAAAATTATTTCATTAACAAAATCATGATAGACAAAATCCATATTTATCACACTTCATATTTGCTGTCTGCAGCTGTTTTCGTTTTGGATCATTTAAAACCCTGCATGAGGGAATTGTGAGTGCAGGGCTCTATACTGTGTAATTAAGTGTCTATTAATGTTCCATAAATACTCTATAGAAGAGACTAATTGTTCTCTTCCATTTTCATCACAATAAGCATGCTTGCAGCAGACTTACTCTTCATCCTGTTCCAGAATCTAGTATTACTTTTAGCAGGCAGCATGCAAAATCTTTTAGAAGGAGAGACTAATTCATTTTATGATTAATTGGTTAAAGCCTAGTAAAATAGTTTGTGTTAAGCACAGAATTTGCAATCATGAGCAAGTTCAACTTTTGTCACACAAATGCTGTATATGTTCTGCTGCATAACCTTTTAAAGTATTGTATAATAGGTAAAGGCAGGCTTTTGTTTGACCCACTCCCCATCACATTTTGTATAGTAAATGACCCCGCAATTGACCTTACGACACAGAGCAGTTAACCACGCCCACCGTAAATAGGGGAGGTCACTCTAATTTTCTCCGACATTCTGAGTGAAATAGCGTCAATGCACAAACTAGGATCCCTGTTTGACATTGCCGATGATTTCGGATATTCTTATTTGAAATCGGAAATATTCTTACAAAATAAGCACCTGCCTTTATTGCTGGATAATATGTACATAGCATGACCATTTGTAAAGAAGATGGTATATTTTGAGCGTTAGCAGAGACATTTATAACAGCTCTGTTATATATCTCTATGGCGTTGGGGGAGTGTTTTACCCCAGCAGTGTGGGGTCCGATCGGCACCAAACACAATCCGTCCAAAGTCCGATCAGACTCGGATCCGAACGACATTGGTCCGTTCGGCACTGGTTCGACCCGACCTTCAAAATGACCGTATTTCATACTACTTCAAAACAGTTTGAATTTGCAGTATTTGCAGATACAAACAAAATTATCTCATTTTGATTCTTAAACGGTTTAGATTTTTATTTTACTAAATCGGCGTATATCCTGAATGATTCAAAACGCAGACCTACCAATTTTGTCATGTTGAAAATGGTATAATAGTGTTGGTCATGTTGAGATTATGGTGTTAAACAATTGCTGATAGGAACAATCACTATTTTGTTGTCAAATAAGTTAGTAATCAAGACTTTCGAACATAATCTTTTGTATGCTTCTCAATGGATGATTGTCGGTTTTGCTACTTGATTACGAACTAAGGGTCATTTTACCAAACGAAATATTTTCAATTGTTCAAAATTTAAAGAGTTTGCAGACGTCATTTAAATGAAGATGATGAATTAATACTTTTCTGATAGGGCAGACCATATTGTTGGAAAAGGATAACTTGCTCGTTAAGAGCAATTTCTCCTTTTCCCACAATATTTTCCCTAGTTGTCTGTTACAAAGAAATCAAATGTACTTATTGTTTGGTAAAGGGTTAACAAACCTCGATTGTTAAAAAGGGTTAAGGGTTTCGACGCTAATTAACATCAATCTGACACAATTGCACTTTATGGTCAAGTCACAAACCCTTTATTGTTTAGCCGATCGGCCACTGGCTACCAAGAGTGTGTTTTACAACATATTACAGCAACATTAGATTCTTTAAGGTATTCGGATAAAGTTGCAACAAGGAGCTATGGATTTGTTTTGTTTTTAATAGCTTTTAAATTTGGATACGATACATCGATCATTACAGGTAGGTGGATTGATGGACTATAATAAGAAAGTTAATTAATTGTTAAAGGTGCTCTAAGGGTCCATTTAAAAACAAAATCAATTAATTAAAATCCAATTTGAAGAATTTATATGTCTAACTGGAAACCATGTCCTCTCACAACATTATCGATCAATATTGTATTCTTAGTTAACATTTGATTCATTATCAAATGCAACTAATAACATTCGTCATTATCTGTCAATTCCGTTTTTTAAAAACAAGAGTTTTTCATCCTCAAACGAAGATAAAAGACAAAAATAGAAATTAACAAACATGTGAAAGAAAAAAAGAAAGAAAATAATAGTTCATACTTCTATTCTTTACATCGTTTTATGAATTAACTGTTTGCATATATTTACTAATTGCGTGTAGTTCTCAGTCATTTCACAACATATGTGACAGATTTTGGAAACGGGATAAACTCTTCTTCACCCACAAGTCTCTCCTTATACATAATTTCTCTATAATAAGTACTTAAACAATATCTTAAGCAGTATTGACGAAGAAAAATCACAGCAAAATAGTGCTTTGTGTTGACGGAGTCGCACAGCGTGTCGGAGAAAATGGCGGATAGCAACCGAAGTGTTCGCTGATTGGTCAGTTCCAGCTGTCAATCAAAGTCTGTCGTAAGGTCAATTCCTGGATATAACCAATAAAAAGACCATTATTTTCCATTTACAAATCCAAATATGAGGGTTCAAAAGTCCCCAAAATAAGTATAAATCAAACGGTCAACCGAAAACCCTGATATGGGTAAACATACTGATACCCACAACAAGCTTGAGGCAATTTGCTTTAAAGGCCCATTAAAGGGAGGTTAATGCTATATCAAACGATATTATTTGGTAAACTTTTGGACAGATTCAATTAGTTATCACCAGAAAACACCTTCAGCACAACTTAAATGTGAAAGTAAACCAGAAATAACCCAGATTAGCAAGTTCTAGAATTCAGATTTCCTGATTCTTCACCTCTGACCTTGACAGTTGATACACACATTTTTGAACCGACCAATCAGAATTTGTTATTTTGAACATGTAAACAAACAGATTGTTGATAAACATGATTGAATAGGAGACAACTATATTTCAAGCACAAAATAACTTATTTTAAATGAGTCTATTTAATAGGGTCTCAATGCATTCCTAAACTAATTCTCATGACTTTTATGAACATAGTTAAAGAACTCCATATATTTTTTCAGTAATTTATTTGTACTCCTCTCCTTTGATGTACCTTTAAGGTCTGCCACCCTTTAATGCTTTCCCAAACAACAAATTTTCGACTGTCCCAAATTGGAAGAGTTTGCAGACGACATTTCAAAATGTGATGAAATTGAACAATATTCTTCAAAAAGAGCAGAAAACCTTAAGGGAAAGGGAAAAAATGCTCGATAAAGCAATTTCTCCATTTCCCACAATGTTTTCTAAAGTCATCTGCAACAAAGTTGTCAAATGTCATTATTGTTTGGGAAAGGTTTAATGCTTTGTTTAGTTCTTTACGAAATCATCCATAACTTAGAATTGATTTATTCAACATTATGAGCTAAATATTTATAGTTTTGCTCTGACTACTCCTACTATACAATGCTGTCTTAGCAATGTAAGTATCAAGTGAAACAAATGCAATTTTATGGATATTGGTACTGAGACTATCATAACATGCACTTTTAGATGGTAAAAAGATCCTACCTAGAGGAGGTAACTCTTCCTTCCTTTTCAGAACAGAGAGTGTCATCAGAGTCGCCTCCCTGGTTTTCATCTTGGTACTGTGGAGGTTTGGCAGATATTCTCACATGTTGTTTGGGTTTGGGTTCAATCTTTGGTTTGTCTGCAACACAAAGATTCAAAATATAATGTATCAATACAGTAAAACAAAGATATGTAACTCATAAAATGGAAATCGTCAAAGTTTAAAGTTGAGGCTGGTTTGATAAATATAGTTAAAACTGTCTGGATTGTAAACTAATAACATTCCAAATAAATTCAATTATCATACATTATTAAAATGACTTCCACGACACTGACTGCTTCTAAATTGAACACAATTGAGATAAGAAAACATTCAAACATCATAAAGGATATTAATCAACCCAGGGTTGATTTAACCTTGGGACAGCTATTCAGCATGACAGTTTCTCTACAAACTCAGTTTTCTGAGGCTTGGCTAAACTAAACTTCATATATTTTCAGCAAAGCACCAATGAGTGACCATCTAATTTTCCAAAATCAATGGAAACAATAAAAAATGATGAAAATAACTTTAAAACACTATATTTATTCATGGTTTGCACAGAAAGAACAAGCACAATATCACAGGTTTGAATTATGACATCTGTTATGCCGGATGAAATGAAATTATTTACAATTTCTATTTTGCCTGTAGTACAGACATAAAAATTCATGATAAACAAATGTGCCAAATCTCAAGAACTTTAAAGTATGCTCTAAACAAAAACAAAGAGAGAATGTTTTAAAAGAGCAATTGTCAATAGTATAGAGTCCATATTGTGTCAAGTTATAACTTTTAACCAGCAATGTATTGTATCAATGGTCACTTTGAACCTTTTCTCAGTAAAAACTCTTAAAAAGTAAGACAAATTTTATTATACAAAATGACAAATAGAGAGTTTATTATATCTAATGCTAAGGTCAGTAAAGTTTTATATTATTGTTAATATCTTCTTTCATTTTGTCTTATTTCTTTTCTTTTAAGTGGTCTGCTAAAAATTAATCAGCACAAGAGAAAGGTTAATAACTTATTTATGCATCTTAAATCTGTATGTTACATGAACTGCTTTTAATACAATTACTTATTTGACTGTTTTACATTCTTTTCTTGGTATTTATAGAGACAACTAATGAAAATTTGCCTGAAAATGTTTGATACGAATTAAGTTTCATATGAAAACTAACTAAAAAAGCTTTATTGTAAAGAGAAAAACATCCACACAAACACAAAAATGACTGAAAAAGAAGAGAGAGAAGTAATTGCAGCCTGCAAGTTAAAAAAA
Organism: Cerastoderma edule; assembly: GCA_947846245.1. Taxonomy (NCBI): domain Eukaryota; kingdom Metazoa; phylum Mollusca; class Bivalvia; order Cardiida; family Cardiidae; genus Cerastoderma; species Cerastoderma edule. Next base: position 3,133,095 of record OX401411.1, on the reverse strand, counting down.
GAATGTGACATGGCAAATGTATTTCAAATCTAGGCTCAGTCTTAGCTGTAATGATGAAAGACAACCCATTGTTTCATGAAGGTTAAAGGTTAAAGCCTAGTACTATTGCAATGTATTCGAATATCCCTTTCCCAAACGATAACGACATTTAACTTTTTTGTTGCAGACGACTTTAAAAAAATAATTGTGGGAAAAGGAGAAATTGCTCGTAATCATCACATTTTGAAATGTCGTCTGCAAACTATTTCAATTTGGGACAGTTTAAAATTTGTTGTTTGGGAAAGGGATATAAGTGTTCTATGACTAGGCCACTGGTTTATAGAACCTTTCCCACATTGTAACACAACTACCACAAGTTACCACATACAACTCAGGCAACTATTGCTACAAAATCAGAAATTGCTTAAGTTAAATATTTCTGATTTTGTGAGATGGATTCTATCCAATGTATCAGGTAAAACATTATAATGGTTGTCTTCTAATGATTTGGATCATCTTTTCCCATATGAAGAAATGGGTCAAAACCTAACCAAATAATCCCACCATGTAAGAAATGTTTTGAAAGGATTGTCGGAAAAAGATAAAATGCTCATAATAATTATATGCAATATCTCAATAATAAAAAGACTTTATTCTAATATAATTCTACGATAGGAATATCTTCAAATGCTGGTTTTTTTTGTAGATAAAAAAAACCTAAGATAAACTAAAATAATAATGCCAATAGGGGCTTGTCAAGCCTGGTTGAAACAGTGTTTCAAGTTATGAATTTAACAATTTGGCTAAGGGTGATACCAACATTTTGAATGTAAGAACCATTTCTTTAGAAATAGTTATTTGTATGCCTTCAGAAAGAGACCCATAAATGAGCCATTTAATTGCTCTTTCATCCCATCATTTGATACCTAAGTTTCAGGGACTCTTCGTATTGTTTGTGTTATTGCTCTTTCATCCCATCATTTGATACATAATTTTCAGGGACTCTTCGTATTGTTTGTGTTATTGCTCTTTCATCCCATCATTTGATACATAAGTTTCAGGGACTCTTCGTATTGTTTGTGTTATTGCTCTTTCATCCCATCATTTGATACATAAGTTTCAGGGACTCTTCATATTGTTTGTGTTATTGCTCTTTCATCCCATCATTTGATACATAAGTTTCAGGGACTCTTCGTATTGTTTGTGTTATTGCTCTTTCATCCCATCATTTGATACATAAGTTTCAGGGACTCTTCGTATTGTTTGTGTTATTGCTCTTTCATCCCATCATTTGATACATAAGTTTCAGGGACTCTTCGTATTGTTTGTGTTATTGCTCTTAGTATGGATAGGTCTTAACGTCCCAGATGATGGAACTGATGTTTACTTTTTTCTTACTTTTATTCCATACTTTTCAAATGTTTTAAGAATTATTCCTTTCATTAATAAGGTCTTACAAAGTTTGGTATAAGTTTGATAAGGAGTCGAAATAACAGAGAAAGATCTCAATCTGAACACATCGGGTTTATCTAATGAAAACGCCTCTGAAATAATAGGGATGACACCATATTGTTTCCCGCCAGAATGACATCACTTTACTTTCGTTTTTAAAAATAGATCTAAAATGTGATATCTAAAAAGTCGTTAAATTTGATTGAGGAAACAACTATGCATGCCGCAACAACAGTTTCGCCATTTGGTATGAGTTACTGATAAAGAAATGATTAAAAAGGATGTCCAACACTTCCATACACATTGAACTACTTAACGTGCACGCTTAGAAAATGTGTTGATTGCTGGATGCCGATTTACTCGAAAAATTGTAACCCTACACTTATATCCGAGGTGTATTTCACAGCTCATGGAAATTCCCGAGTAGTTCCGATTGAGAAAGATCTACAACAATGATTGCTAGAAAAATATAGAAACAAAGACATGAATGAGATATTAAAACTAACTAATGTCTATTTTTTAGTATGGAAGTACAGAGATGATTCTGTGACTGAGGAGACACACAATAATGCTATAAACATGATACAGGTCTGTGTGGAAGATACCTGAGTATTGCCTTATTTGGGATTTCAATATAGAGTTGGATACAGGTGCTAATGGCTTGCCAGCATCTAAAATAAAATAGAAAACTTTGAAGACCATCTCTCACCAAAAAAAGTACAGTTATTGTACCCAGCAACAAATCCATTGTTTATAAGATTAAGTAAAATCTTAGATGTGTCAAACCCCTATTTCTGACACTTTTCCTGACAGGAGTTGAAATAAAAATCAACTGCATTAGCAAAGGTGAATATCATCAAGACCTTGCAATAAACATTGGAAACACAATTTCACATATTTCAACAAAGGATAAAACCTCTCTATATAAATCAAAGTAGCTATAAAAATAAAGTGAATCTAATGATAGAAATAATACAGTAGTAACCAGACTTGAGACCTATAACAAACTTGCATAGCTGTTCAACCAATAAATAGCTGTGCAAAATGCAGACAAACATACATTGACACTGATCAGAAATCGATTTTGTTTCACTTTAGACAACCATCTAAGGCTAAGAAATATAGTATAATGCATTTAGGGTTTTTATACAATTTCTTAAACATTATCATTTAATTGTTAGTATTGCATAAGACCATCTTCATCTAAAAATACCTATCTAAAATGATTCTAAAGTTTTATGGTAATCAAAGGTCAGGATACTTCACCAGTATGGAGACACAGAAAACGCTCTAAGTAAATTACTGACTAAACCAGAAGTGCCACTAGGGATACTCCTGATTGATCTCTTTAAATCAATTACAGCATCCCAAATAAAATCTTAAAGTATTAGTTCTGACAACCCTATTTAATAATGTTCAAAATAAAGAGCTCTAATGGCTAAAATCCATGTACTCTTTTTTGTATATTTGCACAAAATGTCAATATGCTTGAATCAAAAGCTTATTGAAATGAAGGTTTATTCTTTTAATAGACTTTGAATGTGTTTACTCTGACATATAAGAACAATTACAGCTTAGAGATTGATTCATTTTTTTGCAGATTACCGGTAATTTTGTGCAGACTACAGATTGAAAAATAGGCAAAACACTACATCAGAAACTGCTACCTGTTTTGTCTATCGAAAATGCAAAAAATAAAATTAATTCAAACTTCCGAATATTGTGAACCTGAAAACTAACTTGAAGAATCATAATATCATAGTCTTAGGAGTAACGCTAAACCTTGTCATCTAAACCAAAAAGATAGATATAAATGGATTGCTAGGGCAAATTGACACCATCAATTTAAATCCCACCTTTTGAAATTTACTCTTAGATATTACAAGGTTTGTTTTCTAATGTCTTATCAAATGATTACAGTTTACAGACCATGCTGTGGCATACTATAGACCATAAAACAATGGTACTGCTGGCTTCCTTCAATAGCACGCTGGGAAATGGAAATAACATTATAACTGAAAAGTATATTCAAGGGCACAAAAGGGCAGTACTGGATTGCAGCCAGGTATTGCAGCCATATAAATCAAACACTGTTGAAATCAGCATTAACTTTGACAAACAAATAACTTTTTACAATTGATCTTATGAGAGCCAAGGAAACAGAAAATCTTTCCATGACAACTTTTTTTAGTCTTTTTTTTAATAAAAACTGTTTGTTTTGTAAACTGATTAGTCGTTGCCATGCAATAAGTACCAATATTACAGGATAGTATAAGATGAACATGAATCAAAGGGTCAGATTTATCTTGATAGCCACATATTTAGCCACATATCTATATGTATAAAACTAAGTGCCAGAAAACAATACCTGCACTCTTATAGTCGGTCACTATACTCTTAGAGGCTGCATGCAAAAAGGAGAACATATTATATCTAAAACTCACATCTCAATCAATCAATCATTCAATATTGAGATACTTGGCAGATGACATTGAAAAAATCGGATCAACCCTTATTAGTGGTGGAACCGACTTCATGCTTATGCAAACAGGTTAGATCCTGGCTAGTCACTTTAAGGTTAATTTGCGACTGGCCTGTTATCTAACCTGTTTTCTACTCTGAGTATCTTTGCTCAATAAAATCTAGCAGATATTTAAGGTTTGGGAAAGCAGTCAACACCAAAATCTATATTTAGAATAACCTAGTATTCTAAGGTTAAAAAAAAAAAAAGAATTAATTGTGTGCAGCAAGAAATTCTGCTTTTATCATGTGAACTGAAAACAATTTCAAAACTCCTTGCTTTCTTATGTTATCAATTTTTGTGCTTTTCATGATATTCAAATTAGTTAATAAATCGGTAAAAATCCTTGGCCTCACTCTTTTCCTAAGGCAGCAACTATCACATTTGATAACATGTAACAAAAGGGAATTTCCTCAAGATGAACAAATACTTATTTCATCACAGTAGATCTAATTATATTTTTCATTTCTGCAATTTTTAAGATCTCTACCATCCCATATAACCCTTTACTAAATGTTAAATTTTCAACTGTCCCAAATTAAAAGAGTTTGCAGGCGACATTTCAAAATGTGATGAAGTTGAAAAACTGATAGGGTAGAAAACATTGTGAGAAAAAGAGAAATTGCTCTTCACGAGTTATTTCTCCTTTCGCGACAATATTTTCCAGAGTTATCTGCAACAAACAGGTCAAATGTTGTTATTGTTTGGCAATAGGTTAAGGATGTGATTGGTTTTCTCAGCTGCAAATTACTCAAACTTACAAAAAGACTAATGCATCTTCAGTTCTAGACCAATAAATCCTATCATAAATGTGTTGAAAGACAGATTCCTGTAATTGCTTTTAGCTAATTATTTTTGGTTTGTTAGAAAAGTTTTGTTTGATGGTTCCTTTGAGTGGACGCCAAAGTCCTGATTTTTAGTGTATAAGATAACATGACAAAAGTGACAAAAGAAACATTTGATCTTCAATTACAAACCCTCCTTTGTTGCAATATAGTTGCATGTAGTTGTAATATTCAGACATATTTCAAATACAAATATGTCTCAGCTCATACCACACAATACATATTCTCAGATTTAATTACTTCTATCAAAAACCCAACAGTTTAAGAATATACACAAGTCAAAACAATTCACAGGTTAAACACATTTATCCATTTAACAATACATGAAATCAAAGGCAAATAACATCTAACAAAAGTAAAATTTCATTTGACAAATGAAAAAGAAAAAAATGTCATGCAAAGGTCAAATATAATCATGCAAATGTCAAAGATTACTTTGCAAACCCACTTTGGTTTTTTGCAATATTAAAAGGTTGTTATCAAAGGTCAATCAAATGTAAGTCAAGGTCACTATATAACTTACATTTTGCAGTGGCCTTGAGAAGCTCCTTGACCTTGGTGTGTATAGGGTCATTGGATACAGTGTCAGCATCACTGTCACCAGGCTGGTTGTCCCTGGTAACCAACAAATCCTGCCAAATATAAAGGTTACATTAACCCATTACCAAACAATAACGACATGTGACCATTGAATTGTAGCAGATGATAGATTATTTTTCAATTTCATCACATTTTGACTTTCAATTTGGGACAGTTGAAAAATAGGCGTTTGGTGAAGGGTTCTATGCAAGACTATAACCAGTGAATTACAAAAGGGAAATTGAAATTACTATCTCGTCTGTAGATACTCAACATTCTTTACAATGTTCTTACTCTTGCTTATTCATTATTCTTTGGGAATTCCTGCACTGAAAGCTGTCATTGCCTGTTAAAGAACATTGTTAAGAATTGCTCGAACCCGTTACCATACACCAAATTTTCAACTGTCCCAAAATGAAAGAGTTTGCAGATGACGTTTCAAAATGTGATGAAATTGAAAAATATTCTTCTGATTGGCCAGAAAACATTGTGGGAAAAGGAGAAATTGCTCTTAACATGCTCGTTAAGAGCAATTTCTCTTTTTCTCACAATGTTTTCAAGAGTCGTAAGCTATAACCTGGTCAAATGTCGTTATTGTTTGGTAATGGGTTAAGAAAGAAAAGATGTGCTGATTTGGGCCATAAAAATGAAATACTGACAGAAACCGTTTAAAACTCAATACATTCCATCATTCTGTTGTATTTAAAACGTTTGATTGCAGTTCCTTTATGACATTAGAAAAAGAGTATTCACTATATTCATTTACAAGACCCACTAACCTTAAACTGGTTTTCAAAATCTTCCGTCATTACCGAGTCTGCATCACTGGTATGTCCTGGAGTAAACTTGATGGAAGAACGGTTAGATGGGCGTGGCAGTGTATTTGTGGGCGTCGGCTTGGGATAAACAGGGGGTGTGCCAGGTCCTCCAACTGTCCAATCAGAAGTTAAATAATCTGATATTAATTCTAATATATCAAATATATAAACTAGTAAAGGGTTTAAAAAATAAGAAAATAATATCATCGTCTTATACACATGTATTTGCTTTTTTCAACAGAAACAATAGAACCAATTGAAAGCAAGCCATCAAGCTGCCTTGCATGTGTGTTTGTCTGAGGCTTGCACTAACTTATATTGGCTAGTTACATGTATAATAATATTTATTTTTGGATGGCTTCCGTGTCGGTTAATAAGTTTCTGAATTTTTAATAAGTAATGATTTACGAATAAACTGGACTGGTCTTACTGCACAATCAAAGTGACTTTTTAAAAAATTTCCAGTGAAAGCATACTTTTTCTTATTGGCTGGCATAATTTTTAAGCAAGTTTCAAAGCTAAAACAAATAACAAAAAGATCACATGTACTGGCTTTTTAAGGTATACAATTCATCATTATTGATAATTATAAATCCAACCATTTAAGATGAAATGATAAAAGTTTCAAAATATAAATAATGATACCTTTCAAAAATAAAGAACTCATTGAAACAAAAGATAAGCTAATAGTGGGTTAAAAGTCATGTCAACAATCAATTAAAATACAGCTTTCCTGTTTTCTATAGGACTAGCAAGGGCTCAGATTAAGGTATATAATCCGTACTGAAAGCCAGCGACATTCCAAAAAGTATTTGAGTGGCGCCCGTAGATCATTCGACATTGGCGGCTTCCACTGAGATTTGTTGACATTTGACAAGCTTTATTAGGAGTGATATTCCTTAACCCTTTACCAAACAATAACCGCATTTGACCAGGTTGTTGCAGACACTTTGGAAAACATTTTTGGAAAGGAAGAAACAGCTCTTGATGAGCAATTTCTCCTTTCCCACAATATTTTCTGCCGTATCAGAAGAGTATTTTTCAATTTCATCAAATTTTGAAATGCTGTCTGCAAACTCTTTCAATTTGGGACAGTCAAAAATTTGGTGTTTGGTAAAGGGTTAGGTGTCTTGCAGAGGACGCTACCTCAAAGCAAGAGGTACAGCTGGGGCTCAACCCTCAAACCGCCAAATTCTTAAACTGCTTCCTGAACATTTATTACGCCACAATTGCAACAATAGAAAGTATTGTTTGTATTGTAGTGTTTTCATATGGGTAAGTCAGTTATTCTGCAGATGTTTGAATTAGTATCTTTATGCAATAATGAGCTAACTACTTATGCTTTCAAAATAACAAGCTCTTTCAAAATATAGAGAAAAACAGAACATTTTGATCATTGTTAACTTTTTTTATCATAGTTATCTATCTTACTCATGGTTAAATATTTTGATCATGGTTAACTATTTTCAGTTTGGTAACAATGATTCTTTATAGGCCTTTATATTATCAAACATTAATAAAACAATCAGAATCTTTCTGCTGCATTTGTTATATTATTAGAGGGTTAATGAGAAAACAAAGTTTATTAATCTCTAAATGAACAAATCAACTAACCTTACTGATTAAAGTCTCAATCTTAATATAGAACTGGTGATAGCAAGGTTAACGTCAGACAATTAAAATACAAGACGAGATCTCAAATCTAATTCTTGAAACTGATCAAAACTGAAAACAGCATCAGACCAAAGCCATAAAGCCAGAAAAATACAATATAATGTAGAAAAGATAAGCATTTACAAATTTTACCCATTAATAGAATGTGTTATGATTAATGTCACAAATCAGTCAACTGATATAACTTATTTGAAAGAATGTACAGCAAGGAACATCATTGAAAGGGGAAATACAAATATGCACAAGATATGTTAGAATACATCTATTATAGTCATTTTATCAATTCACTTTAAAAAATATAACAAAGATAAAACACTAGTTCATTTAACAAATAAACTGACTTGAATAACTCAAGCCAATGCATCAAATTGGTTCTACAGAAATTCAATAACAAATATTTATAATGATGTCATCTTGAAAAGAAGAACAAGTATTGAGCTGACCAACAAAGAACATAATGATACTCATATTCTATCTACAAGATTTTCAGCGATTGTCACAGTTCAGAAATATTCAACAGCAAAATCACATATATTTTTGTTTGGGGCTTTTTTGTGCCAGAGGTTCCAATAGTCTCTTAAAATCATTGATATAAGAGGAATGATAATTGATTCAAACCATTCTGACAAGGGAGAAATTGCTCATCAGTCAAAGCTTAAAGAAGATAAGTAGATGAATTTCTTAGAGTTAACACAATTCATTGGTCACTGTGACTTGTCAAAATCTTAATCATAATTGACCTTACGACACAGAGCAGTTAACCACGCCCACCGATAACAGGGGAGGTCACTCTAATTATCTCTGACATTCCGTGTGAAATAGCGTCAATGCACAAACTAGGATCCCTGTCTGACATTGCCGATGATTTCGGATATTCTTATTTGAAATCGGAGATTTTCTTACAAAATAAACACCTGCCTTTATTGCTGGATGATAATGTTCATAGCATGACAATTTGTAAAGAAGATGGTATATTTGTGAGTGTTAGCAGAGACATAGATAAAAGCTCTGCTATAGATGTCTATGACGTTAGAGGAGAGATTTACCCCAGCGGTGTGGGGTCGGATCAGCACCTAACATGATCCGCTAAAGTCCCATCAGACTCGGATCCGATTGACATTGGTCCGTTCGACACTGGTTCGACCGAACCTTCAAAATGACCGTATTACATACTACTTCAAAACAGTTAGTTTGCAGTATTAAATTTTTTGGTTACAAACAAAATGATCTCATTTTGATTCTTAAACGGTTTAGATTTTTATTTTACTAAATCGGCGTATTCTGAATGATTCAAAACGCAGACCTACCAATTTTGTCATGTTGAAAACAGTATAATAGTGTTGGTTATGTTGAGATTCTGGTGTTAAACAATTGCTGATTGGAACAATCCCTATTTAGTAGTCAATTAAGTTAAAAATCAAGACTTTTGAACATAATCTTTTGTATGCTACTCAATGGATTATTGTCGTTTTTGCTACTTGATTATGAATTAAGGGTCATTTTACAAAACGAAATATTTTCAACTGTCCCAAATTTAAAGAGTTTGCAGACGTCATTCCATGAAAATGATGAATAGTTTTCAGCTAGGGCAGAACATATTGTAAGAAAGGATAACTTGCTCGTTGAGAGCAGTTTCTCTTTTTTCCACAATATTTTCCATAGTTGTCTGTAACAAAGTAGTCAAATGTTGTTATTGTTTGGTAAAGGGTTAACATACCTCGATTATTAAAAGGATTAAGGGTTTGGATGCTAATTTATATCAATCTGACCGAATTGCACTTTATGGTCAAGTCACAAACCCTTTATTGTTTGGCCAATTGGCGGCTCTTGGGATCAACCATTGGCTACCAAGAGTGTGTTTTACAACATATGAAAGCAACCATGTTTCCTTCGAGTCTTTTAGGTATTCGGATAAAGTTGCAACAAGGAGATATGGGTTTGTCTTGTTTTGATAGCTCTTAATTTAGGATACAATACATCGATCATTACAGGTAGGTGGATTGATAGGCTATAATAAGAAAGTTAATTATTTTTTATTTAGATACTCTAAGGGTCCATTTAAAAACAAAATCAATTTATTAAAATCCTATTTGGAACACTTGTATATATCCAACTGGTCCTCTCACATCATTATCGATCAATATTGTATTTTTGGTTAACATTTGATTCATAATCAAATGCAACTAATGACATTCGTCATTATGTGTTATTTCCGTTTTTATAAACAACGATTTTTCATTTTAAAACGAAGATAAAAGACAATAAAAATTTACTTACTTGTGAAAGAAAAATAAAGTAGAATCAAACAATAGTTCATATTTTTATTCTTTACATCGTTTTATATATTAACGGTTTGCATAGATTTACTAATTGCGTGTATATCTCAGACATTTCACAATATATGTGACAGATTTCGGAAACGGTATAAACTCTACTTCAACCACGAGTCTCTCCTTATACATAATTTCTCTATTATAAGTACTTTAACACTATCTTAAGCAGTAATGACGAAGAAAAATCACACCACAATAGTGCTATGTATTGACGGGAGTCGCACAGCTTGTGGGAGAAAATGGCGGATAGCAACCGAAGTGTTCGCTGATTGGTCAGTTCCAGCTGTCAATCAAAGTCTGTTGTACAGTCAATTCTATATGGTTTTTAACCATAATTCTATATGGTTCTTAAACATAACTCTATAAGGTTCTTAACCATTATTCAATAAGGCTCTTAACATAATTCTATTCAGTTCTTGACCATAATTCTGTAAGGTTCTTGAGATATGTTTACACCACACTGTTATTGTTAGACACACCCTGTTAGACTTTCACTTCAATATAATGGCTAGTTTCACACAGGGTAACAACCTTTTCTCGGCCTTATATCTGGTGCAGGGCCCAGTTTTCTCTGTGGCCGGGGAAGCGGCCTTGGTCTACCATCTGTTGAATTGATATTATATGGTCTCAGTTTTAAAAGTCAATGGGTTTTTTTTGCTCATGTCAAGAAATTGTAAGGGTTCAATTAAAGTACATTTGATAATAATGTAACTAATGACCAAATGTCTTTAAAGAGCAACACATTGTTGTATTATTTCATATTTGATACAATATAAACAAAAAGATATCATGTTCACATAACAATAGTTGCACATAACAAGAGAACAACACATTTTACTTCAATCCTTTTCTATCAGGATCAATCAAGATTTGACAAGTGTGACATAAACTTTTAAATGCCCTTATTTACATGTTTAACATAAACATCATGTGAATGATCTATAATAACTACAAGTATTTATATAGGTATAAATAAAACGTCATGCAATTGCTAAACCATGCATATGTATAACCTACTCTTACCAGCAGTCAGTCAACTATCCATACCAAACAGGAGCCTGCCTGGCCCAGTGGTTGAGAGGGCAGTCTTAACCCTTTCCCAAACAATAATGACATTTGACTACTTTGTTGCCGACGACTTTAGAAAACATTGTTGGAAAAGGAGAAATTGCTCAAAATGAGCAATTTTTCATTTCCCACAAGGTTTTCTGCTCTATCTGAAGAACATTTTTCAATTTCATCACATTTTGAAACGTAGTCTGCAAACTCTTTCAATTTGGGACAGTCGAAAATTTGTTGTTTAGGAAAGGGTTAAAACTCAGGGTACCAGATTAAATCCCCAAAGGCACCACTAGTTTCATGGGAGTGTCCTTTGGCAAGTCATACCAGCTCTAGAAAAGTACTGGTAAGTCCAGAAAAGCCACAACATAACTGAACAATTTACTGTAAGTCTTTAGATGGACTCTTTACACATCCAACATAAAAATCCTGCTACAAAAAAGTTCCATGTAATGCTTTGTGCTACATTCTTCTCAAAAAGACTAAGTATGAAAAATGACAATGGACAATAACTCCTGTAGTAAACTAAAAAGCAAAATGGTTCACCTATACAACTCTTCTACTTGCTGAGTTTCATCCATCGGATGAAAATGCATGCCGATTTATTATATTTTTACCTTGCTCAGGTTCATGTTCAATGACAACATAAAAATATAAAAATTAAACAATGGGCAATAACTCCTGTAGTAAACAAACTAAAAGAATGATTCTTGAACATAACACTTCTACTTGCTGAGTTTCATTTATCGCATGAAGATGCATGCTGATTTGTAGATTTTTTATTACGCTCAGAACAACATAAAAATGTGAAAATTAAACAAAGGTCAATAACTCCTTAACCCTTTACCAAGCGCCAAATTTTTGACTGTCCCAAATTGAACGAGATTGCAGACTGGTTAAAGTGAATACATGGGAGGAAGATACATGGGATAGGCTGGTGTTCTGTTGGAAGAAATCAGTGTTATATATTCACAGGTATTCCTTGAACCCCAATATATATTTGAATGACCCCGGGCCCATTCCAGGATATGACCCCATTTTGCCATTGCAAAAGGATACACACAAAAAAGAATCATATTTCCTTCAAAGATAATTCTCCTTTTACTTTAAGGTTTTATTAGTTATTTGGTTCAGTTGGAAATGCGTTTTTCTAAAAGTTTAAAAGTTTAGTGAGTATATTTGAGTAGGTATTATAAGAAAGGTAATTCTGAATCTGGTGTCGTATGGAGGTCTTGGTGTCCTCAGCCAATGTGCTCAGTTTAATTTCTGTTTTTTGTCATCCCTTGTTTTTAGACATTTCTAACTAATGGGAATAATCATTAAGATGTATGTAATTATGTTTAATTTGAGCACACTCTGTTGATACTCTTTTTATAAGTTTGTCTGAAAAATACCCTCAAGATTTCAAGATTTTTAAATGTTATCTGACAAGAAATGTCAACTTCTCGACAGGCTGTATACTTTAAGGTAGTCCACCCCTGATGGAAAACTTGTATTTGCTTTGGTTAAAGAATAAATTGAAATGTAAATCATGAAAGTATCTATCATTTACAAGGCATTTATTAATTAACCAAGCCATCTTTCTGAATTTGTCTTATTTTAAATTTATATTTACAAAATCTGTAATTGAATCCATGGTAATTATCATTTTTTTTCATTGAAATTAATGAAAGGTGGCAAGTAAAAATTTCAATCCATAATATATTCTTATGATATAAAACTAGATTACAAAATGGCATTTGTTCTGTTTAACCTTTAACTTTGTTATTCTGATTTTTCTTTATTTCGGGGTGGAATACCTTAATCCTAACAATGGCACATAAACACCGCCAGTATGTATAACAATTGATGTGCTGATTGGTCCTGTAACAATTTATATGATGAGTTCATATGATCAGTTCATAGGATCAATTCATATGATGACAGTGCTACAGATATATGTCAATCAGAAGGAGAATAGTGATATATACAGAACACAGAAAATAGGGGTCAAGGTCACTCTCTAACAAAACCTTTCATTTATTGTAACTTCTTAACCCATTACCAAACAATAATGACATTTGTCAAGTTTGTTGCAGACAACAATAGAAAACATTGTGGGAAAAGGAGAAATTGCTCGTTAGGAGCAGTTTCTCCTTTTCCTACAATGTTTTCTTGCCTATCAGAAGATTATTTTTCAATTTCATCACATTTCAATTTCATCACATTTTGAAATGTCGTCTGCAAACTCTTTGAATTTGGGAAAGTTGAAAATTGGTAAAGGGTTAAACTGTCTTAACAACCAATTTGTCACCATTCATAACTGTTGTCTATTTTTTCTGTGAATTTAATCCTAAAAATTGTGAGTAATTTTCTAAAACATAGATTTTTGTGTGGTCTGCTTTCCAAAGCCTTAATATCTGCTTAATTTTGTGGAGGAAAGATTCTCAGAGTAGCAAACAGGTAAGTTCATAGGCCAGCTGCCAATTTACTTGACGCCTGGCCTTGATCTAACCTGTTTGCATAAGCATGAAGTCAGTTCCAGCACTATAAGGGTTATAATATTCAAGTTTTCTGTCAAATAAACTAAGCACAGATTCAAACACATAATGATATGAATTATTCTCAGACAAATAAAAAAGAAAAATTAAGTTCATCATTATACTTTGATTCTAAGGCTTTATCATTTGGCAGTTGCCTGTACATCGTCGACTTATAATTTGACACAAATATTCGGTATTGTCAGAGAATTGCCTTGATAAAGGGGAGACTAGGAGAGTAAATATGTATGTAGCTATATTTCAGGTTGTTAGGTTGCTATGGTAACATATTAACTTGAACAAACACCTTTCGGTTTACGTAGATGCGGTTGGGTGAGGGACACAAGCTTTTGCTGCATTGTATCAGTGTCCCACCCACCGTCACTCTGAAGATCTTCTTCGATATTCCGAAGTCTCTCCGCTTCATCTGTGAAAATTGTGTAAGCAAAGAAACTACGTAAACTATTGATGAAAATTATAAAGCATGTTTTGATGTACAATAAAACTCCATCCATCAGTGATTGGTGCGTGATTAAAACTGTCTACTGATTAACATCTTAACCCTTTACCAAACCCATAATTTTCGGCTGTCCCAAATTGAAAGAGTTTGCAGGCGACATTTCAAAATTTGATGAAATTTGGAAAATGAACTTCTGATAGGGCAGAAAACATTGTGGGAAAAAGAGAAATTGCTCGTTAAGAGCAATTTCTCCTTTTCCTACAAAGTTTTTCAGAGTCGTCTGCAACAAACTGGCTAAATGTCGTTATTGTTTGGTAATGGGTTAACAGCGTAAGTAATCAAATATGAATATGTGCTCTTGTATTTGCTAATTAGGCAAATAACTCTGTTTTTGGATTTTAAGACCGCTGCAGCAGAATCTTTTGCAACTCATTGTAATAAAATGAGAAATTGTTGAAAGAAGGAAACCTCAATTTGTTAAACTTCCTTTCTTTAACATTGTATCATGCAAATGCTTTCAAATTGCGATGCTAGTACTCAACCTTTTAGAAGGATAAACCGTCTGCTGCAGGTGTATAACAATTATAATTGAAGAAATGTATTTCGATATTCAACTTGAATAAAGTAAACTCAACTATTACAGAGATGGTGGATTGATAAAAAAGTGACTTGATCTATAGATGCAAAACGGTAGCTTGTCCTAGAGAATCCTTACTCATCTGCATATGAAAACCCGCAATCATATTCAATATCTTCTTGGTTTTGTCCATAAATGATAAGTTATGATGTACTCATCTTTACGCACAATCTAAAGAGGAACATAGTCAATATTGTGACTGAGACAGGAATTGCTCATCAAGAACAATTTCACTTTTTCCCGGCATGTTTTCAGAAGTCATCTGCAGCAAACTGATCAATTGTTATTATTGTTTGGTAATGGGTTAAATACTTATTTATCAGTATTCTCCATCATAACAGAATAAGGCTTCCATTTTATCTTATCATCTACTGTCAAATGCAACTTACAACAGCAGAAAATAATTTACAGGTTTATGAATAAATAACAAAAAATAAACATTTGACTATGAACTCTATGCCACACTACATGGGGAAAATCCAAACACCCAAACCAAAATGCAACCCAAAATATAAAGAAAGAAAGAAACATGTAGATTATTCTTATCACACACAATTGTGCATTTTACGGCACTTAAACTTAAAAAATGAAATCTAAAGAACTCTGTATATAGGGGAAAATGCACACATCAAACCATCACAAAATTTAGTGACAAAACACATTCAAGTTTGGAGAATTCTCGGTTTGCCAAATGTTTTTCTTGATGTTTCCTGTAAAAAGCTACACAATTTGGTTCCTGATCATTTTATTTTGTATCATATAAGGATGGTTTGTGTGTGCAAAATGATCTTTCTTATAGCTGACTGAAAAAAAGAAGATCTTTTCTATCAACAAAATGTAAAACAAAAATATAAATAAATCTAAAAAAAATCCTTTTTTTTAAAATGTTGTCATTCAAGCCACTGCTAAAACTACCCAAAAAATGCCTACATTTTCTAACAAATCAAAGACATAATTAACCCATTACCAAACAATAACGTCATTTGACCAGCTTGTTGCAGACAACTCTGGAAAAAATTGTGGGAAAAGAAGAAATTGCTCTTTACAATCAATTTCTTCTTTTCCCACAATGTTTTCTGCCCTTGTAGCTGATTGTTTTTCAATTTCATCACCTTTTGAAATGTCGTCTGCAAACTCTTTCAATTTGGGACAGTTGTCAATTTGGCGTTTGGTAAAGGGTTAAAGGAATGACTATCATGATAGTAAAGGGACATCAAAAATACAACCTGAACTTGGGTATATCATGGCATCCTGAAACTTGTCTGCGAAATCCTCCGTTCGTATTGTCTGTGCATCTTCATCAGCTGATGCTCTAGCTAGAAAACCCCCTGTCATGAAAAATTGAAAATTAAACAATCAAACTTAACAATCTTTTAATCGAGCAAATTTATCCTATGTTAAAGCATTCAAATAAAAAGTGTCGCGATAACTGTTCATGATTTTCAATCAAAAACATGTATAGTTAATTGTGGCCATATTGTTGAATTGATGGTTCAAATGCAATGCCTGTTACCTGGAACATATAAGTAGTAATAGCTTTACTTCAAACATCCTTGTATTAATTTACATGTTCTCAACAATAGCATAGAGATAAAAAGAGATATTGTCCAAGCCATTTCCACCTTGTTACAATGGTCTTTATCATATCTAAGACAAACTTTTACTTTTCTAATTTCAGAATTGCCAAACTTAAATCAGTTACAAATTGCCCAGTTTTAAGTTCAAATATATTACTTGTCCACCTAAGACTATGCCACTCATTCAACACAAAAAAACAAAGAGGAACGACTCTTTATGTCACACTTTCATTTCAAGTTGGTTATCTCCCTTGTCACATTTTATTAAATAAAGAGATACCAAATTAGGAGGTATTAGTTGTTTCTTCCAATGATGTTCTAATAAGTAGGGATCTTCAACACAATCGTATTGAAATCAACCATAACGTCATATTTCTATTATCATGCACCAATGTAATGGGATTTTCTCCTATTAGCAGTCACCCTATTTTGATACTTTGTGGCAATTAATATCTACATACATGTATCAAAGCAAATAAATCTTGTAAATTGTAAGATTCTTCATTAATATGTGAGAAAAGCATAAATTATGCATTTTGTTACTGACACTTACTTAACTTGGCTGTCAATAAGGTAAATCTGAGATCACCCCTGATCTGGTGCGATAAGATCCTGCTAGTTTATGATATAGGAGCATTATAAGGACAGGAGCCAATTTTAACAAATTAGAGATTTAACATCACAGTTTTAACACATATTTTCCCAACAACATACAAATCCAAATGTCAACACAAACTAAAAAATAATACCATTATCTTTCTACCAATATTCCCTCTATTAATGGTGAGTTTTAGTTAAGTTGGGGCTTTACTTCAAATCAACACTATTCAAGATGTATTCCGTTCGATGCCATGTGCATAAGTATAACAAGAGGACCCTGAGGGTCCTGGATCGCTCACCTGACACTTGTAAAGTGTTGGTTACAACAATGTTACACATGAGTAATGGACAAGATTTGTCTAAATTTGACAGTGATCTACTTTTGACCCCAAGTTACTCATAAACTGACTTGGTTGAGATATAACAGGTTGATCATTTTGAGCAAGGTTGATCATTTTGAGCAAGTTTGATCAAATTGGGCTGAAAATGTAGCTTTCAGAGTGTAAACGGGTGTTTTCTAAGATTTGACTTTGTGAACTACTTTTTGATTCCATTCCACCCATGATCAAAGTTAATCAAGATATTATCAAGGTTAACATTTTGAGCAAGTTTGATCAGCACTCTGGATGTCTTAAAAATTAAGCTGTAGACCTCTTCGATATACATTGTACAAACAGTGTTGCCTTTAGAATGTAAACAAGATTTATCAAACTTACGCAAATATTCTAAGAAACTTTGAAGGGTAAGAGAAAGCAAGTTTCAGACAGATTGGGTTGAATTTTTTACCATAATATTGTAAACAATAGTAATTTATGATGTGACATAGTGACCATTTTTCTAAACCCATCCCATCTTCTATGATCTAATTCGACCCACATATCATCAAGAAAACATAATATGCCATTTTGAAGCAGAACTGACCTACTTTTTGACTCCACCTAACCATGATCGAAGTTGATCAATATATCATCAAGGTAATGTGGCTTCTAATGTGTAAACCAGATTTTCAAAGAGTGGACCTAGTGAACTTTTTTACCCTACCCCACCCATGATCAAATTCGGTCAAGATATCATCAAGGTAATATTTCTCTAGTGACCTACTTTTTGACCCCACACCACACATGATCGAACTCTATTGAAATATCATCAAGGTTATCATTCTAAGCATGTTTGATCAAGATTGGGTCGAAAATGTGGCTTCTAGAGTGTGAACAAGTTTTTCTAAGATTTGACCTAGTGACCTACTTTTTACCCCAGCCCACCCATGATTACACTCGATCGAGATATCGTCATGGTTATCATCCTGAGTAAGTTTGATAAAGAATGGGCCTTAAATGTGGCTCCCAGAGTGTAAACAAGATTTTTCTAAGATTTGACCTAGTGACCTACTTTTTGACCCCGCACCACCCATGATCAAACTCTATCGAGATAGAGATATCATCAAGGTTAACATTCTGAGCAAGTTCTATCAAGATTGGGCAGAAAATGTGGCTTCTAGAATGTAAACAAGATTTTTCTAAGATTTGACCTAGTGACCTACTTTTTGATCCCACACTACCCATGTTCGAACTTGATCAAGATACTATCAAGGTTAACAGTCTGAGCAAGTTTTATCAAGATTGGGCAGAAAATGTGGCTTCTAGAGTGTAAACAAGATTTTACTAAGATTTGACCTAGTGACCTACTTTTTGACCCCCTTTTTGTCACAATCCTTCCTTAAATCTTTTTATATTGTGTGTTAATATCAAGTGATAATATCAAATGTTCTGTGATAATCCTAATCATGTCCTTCAAATTGAACCTCAATCATAGAAAATAAAGGAACAAGAGGATTCCTTACCTTTACGTTTCTGCATGATCTCTTTGAATTTATCATCCAGTTGTTTTGCCTCAAATTCTGATGTTGATTGGTTTTCTCGTTTAGACTTGTCATCTGTCATGATATAAATATTCACAGAGTTAGGGCGGTATAAACCATTGGGTATACAACCAGCCTCCTTCTTGGATGTCTTCGTAGCTAGAGCCATATCTCTCAGTCCAAGGTGGCTCTAATTGTTCCAATTAGCTGTTTATTCCACTGGTTAATTGAGTTGTTTAATTGTTTGGTCTGATTTTCAGTAAAGTATTCTTTTGTTTCAGATTGGTCTGCTAAGTAAACACTTTTGTTATTTGACCATTATTCCATATATTCAAATATGACTTAACAACTTACCACCTAATGCCACTAGATAGGTTTCAAAAAACATTGTGGCAATAAGAGAAATTGCTTTCTTCTTTTGTCACATTGCTCTTTTAATCTATTCACATATCACAACAGCAGAACTTGAAGTTTTTTTTCACATGTTCACAAAGCTTTTCTAAAAATGTATGCAGGTGGTAAAGAGTTTATCCGAGTTGAATAAAACTATTATTGAACAAATCTATAAATGAAACCATTGTTACTAAAGAAGAGTTCAATACAGCAATATCATGCCATTATCATCTCAGGCTTTTGGAAAAAGATGAAAGTGGTTTTGAATTTTTTATAATCATTGTTTACTTAAAAAAACAACTAAGTGAATTGTGTATAGAGTAGTTGGTTGCTGTAGACTTGTTTTGTCATAATGTATTAAACATTTTTGTGTTCACTTTCACCAGGAACTTGAACACTATCTACCACCATCTATGTGTTTATTTAAAAAGATTGATATGTCCAGTTTTGTTAATTGTAGGGCATGCTTTAACCAGCATTGAACTTAAAGTGAAGTGGTCTACAATGGCACATTTTTATTGAGTATGCTTCAAACCAATGTTATCATATAGGTGTGATATTCTTATGAAATAATCCCTGAAGAACTGATGTTGTTTGAAGTCTGTGTGAATTAATATATATGATTATGTATCTAAGATTGAATAATCTGATTGTGAATCTTTTATAAGTTACTATTTATAGAATTTTTATTACTGAAAGTCACAAAGGCAGTTGAAAATCCCACCCATGCCCGGATCGCGTATTGTAAACAACTTTGCCGTTGTTTGACTTGATTACTGTCACGTAACTTTTTGCGATAATATCCAATGGTAGGCAAACCCCTCAGGCAAATCCGTTGAAAATATCATTCTCGTCATCATCGATAAATAAGAAAATTATTATGAACCCTACATGCACAATCCAGGATTTATTCTTTCATTGTTGGTAGTTATATATGACACTTAACACAACAGACATGATTGCTTTAAATATTAAGGACCTTTCATTGTAGACCAATCCACTTTAAATCAAAATGTTTTAAGTTGTTTAGTGCATGTGCTTTATATGTGAACAAACCACCAATCAAAGGAATCACAAGAACAGTAAACACGTCACTTAAAAGGCATCAGCAACTAAGTTAGATTTCCACAGGAAATCCTCTTACAACAGAATACAGAATAATATTCCAGTTCATGTTAAACATCCACTTATGAAAGAAATCAAACACTGAACTAAAGTTTGGCTAGTACAATTGAATATTAATCGGTTAACTAGTTTGTAACATTTAAATCCTTGCTAATCCATTCCTGTACATTTACTGCATTCTAAATCTGTGTTTGTGTCTCAGAGAACATGGTACAACGTAAGACAATTAGGACACTTAACTTTCATTCTGATATGTGTATGGTTTAATGCTGTTTTCAAACAAAATGTGTTATATTGTAACATTCAATGGATCCAAACCAATACTTATCAAAAAGAAGCTATTATTGTTCTAAAGCTATCCCTGATTACTGAGAGGGCCATGAAGGGGAACCATTGCTACCATTAGGTTGTGGGTGTTTGTGGTATCACTCTGCTAAGGATTCAAACATGCAGCCTCCCTCACTGGGGGAAGATATATAACCTCTGTCATAGATTAGGGATACCACTCCATGCTTTTATGACAAAGAGCTATGGCTGATGTTGGGATATATGTTCTTGAAAAAATATTTTACCATTAAAAGAAACTACATAATACCTTCATATTATAAACTTACTGTTCTTTAACAGACCTTTACCAGAGAGATGAGCTGATTAAGATGTTTGTTTCTTAAAGAAGCTCTTGAGACAAGGAATGCTGTTTTGAATACTGATGCATAAAAATGCATATGTTTACCTCAAAAGATAACAAAATAATGGTTTTATTCTTTTTCTTTTCATAATTACTTTTTGTAACAATCAGTAAAATTTAATGTTTGTCACGTTGACATCAATTTGTACTATATTTATGGTGTAGATGATGTGCTTTGTAAAAATCTAAATAAAAGTCTGTTCTGTTCTGTTCTGTTCTACATGTGGACCAGTCATAAAATTCCTTGTGAAGGAATTGCTTAACCCATTACCAAACAATAACGACATTTAACGACTTTGCTGGAGACAACTCTGGAAAACATTGTGGAAAAAGGAAAAATTGCTCGTAACAAGTATTTTTTCCTTTTTTCAACAATTTTTCGACCCTATCAGAAGATTATTTTCAAATTTCATCACGTTTTGATATGTCATATGCAAACTCTTCCAATTTGGAACAGTCGAAAATTTGTCGTTTTGTAAAGGGTTAACCTGAATGCATTCACAAATCAACAGTGGGACCGTTTTTCGCTTACTTCTTTACTAAATATCAAACTGGTATTTGAAGTTGAATTAGGAGAGATATTGATAGGAGGATAGACTATTAAATTTTATAAATTAAATTATATTTGCAATTATTAATTTTCTTGCAACCCTTTCTGGTTTATCAGAAGTGGACAAATGAAATTCAGGGATTGTAAAGTAAACCCGTAAAAAGTGGATTAAAGCTGCCATTTACAATAATCCTATAATACTGGGCTGAAGTGCACACTGGATTTAGGATTAACACAAACTACCTATCCTTATAAGTTTTGTGAAAGGACCAAATCCTCAACAAAAGCTTACAGAAATATTAAATGATGACAATTGACAGTTTCCTTTTCAAACTTAGCACTTGTTAAGACGAATGTTTGATTGAATGCCTACTTCTCCTGTTAAATACATATTCAATGGTGTTGTATAATGAATAAAAAATTAAAAAAACTACACAAACCTTAACTTCTGAATAAAAAGGTTTATCAATTACACACAGTTAAAATAGCAGAAAATAGTTCCTGAAGTAGTACGCTTTTAATCTGTGTTTAAAAATGTCTACAGAATCATGTTGCCTCAAGCTAACTGGTAATTCATTCCATAGATTTGGAGCTATCACAATGAAACTTATGTCGGAAAATGTCTTGTTCTTATTCAAAAGGAACATTATAACAACCAATACAGTGGACCCGCGATAATCCGAACGTCGTTTATCCGGAATATTCACCATCCGAACAGAATTTTGAGGGAACGGATCTTACCTTCATCAATTTAACTGTTTAATGCGGAAAATCCGCTTTCCGGAACCGGACAAAAATATTCGGGAACCAACAGTCACTTTTCATAGTATATGTGTATGGCTAGTCCGGAAACCAGTAAAATCGTTTATTTTGTGGTTACAGTTGCGAATGAAGGGATCGGTCTTCTGTTGTAAACGGCATTCACACGTTTTGCAAACTGTCACGTATGCTTGACCATAACATGTCACCTAGTGTAGTGTACTGGGAAGGTGTTGATTGTTTGTTAATCGGTCATTCTGTCAGTTGATTGGTCTTACATTATTGTAATTACGGTCGCATGTCGATAGTTGAGTTTGTAAAAGGTGTTGATTCGCTGATTGGCTACTTAGACAGCGATCGGGAGACAATGTCTGGCAATCATTTTCAATTATTACTCAATCGATATGCTCCTTTTTCCTATAAATAAATTCACGACAATCCCTACCTATCTCATTTCTCGATATTGAAATAAGAAGATACATCTTGAAGATGTCTACACCCACAGCCAAACGAAGACAGTTATTTTCAGAGCTATCTTAAGGAATTTTAACTTCTCGAAAGACATTGCTTCAAATTGTCATTTTTTTTTAAAATCCGTTTTGACCAAATAAACACTTCCTTAACACACTTTATATTTCCCATGAAAAAAAAAATAATTGTGTATTTCTTACTTCATAGTAATGATCATGACACACCGACACCGTGTAAAGGTAAACATTTCGCTGTAACTCGCATATTCTTTATTCCGGAAAATTCGTTAATACGAACATTTCTCCTGGGAACGAAAGTGTTCGGATAAACGAGGGTCCACTGTAGATGATTCAGATGATCTTAGGCTATGTTTTGACACATTATGAGACAGCATTTCAGCTAGATAACATGGTGCATTTCCCACCAAACAGTTGTACACATATGTTAAGAACACCCCCCCCCCCCTCCCCCCAACACTAGAAAATCCTTTACCATCACTCTGTCCATGATGCCCATTCAGTATGGCAAAGTCGGGGGAGTTTGACCGTCTCTGATAACCAAAACTGACATTCTTAAACTCATCGCCTGGCTCCAGATCTCTAACAATGGGCTCGTCACGACTACCATGATGGCTGTCACGGAAACTGCTGGTGCCCGTTCCTATACCAGTGTCACGGTCAGACGACACTGTGTGCTTGGAACCAGAACTGAGGGGAGAGTACTGAGGCTTGTGCGAAGGTCCTGAAAAGTGTCATATCAGTTTGATGTCTCGGTTTAGTGAGTTGTTGTGTAATATGTAACATCATCAATACTCACTCAAACCCATGTTTTAGCCATGATTACAACATTGTTGTGTAATATGTAACATCATCAATACTCACTCAAACCCATGTTTAGCCATGATTACAACATTGTTGTGTAATATGTAACATCATCAATACTCACACAAACCCATGTTTAGCCATGATAACAACATTGTTGTGTAATATGTAACATCATCACTACTCACTCAAACCCATGTTTTAGCCATGATTACCAAACAATAATGACATTTGAACAGTCTGTTGCAGACAAGTCTGGAACACATTGTGGGAAAGAGAAATTGCTCTTTCCTAGCAATTTTTCTTTTCCCATAATGTTTGCTACCCTATCAGAAGATTATTTTTCAATTTCATCACATTTTAAATGTCGACTGCAAACTCTTTCAATTTGGGATAGCCGAAAATTTGGCATTTGGTAAAGGAGTTAAAACTCAAGGTACCAGATTAAATCCCCAAAGGCACCACTAGTTTCATGGGAGTGTCCTTTGGCAAGTCATACCAGCTCTAGAAAAGAACTGGTAAGTCCAGAAAAGCCATAACATAACTGAAAAATTTACTTTCATGCACCTGCTCTAGAAGTTATTGGGAACCAGTCACATCATGCACCTGCTCTAGAAGTTATTGGGAACCAGTCACAAAATCCCATATTATATGGGAGATAGGTTTACGGTTTTCTTTCATGTTTTAACACACCTTATGTAAAGTGCCTCAGAAATGCATTAGAAGCAGACAAAACAAAGAAATTGATTATCTCTCATAAAGAGTAACTTAATCCTAACTGAGAGACGTATGTATTAAGCAATCTATTTTGTTACACAACATTATTTTGTCTTGTTTAATTATGGTCCCTTAAATTGGCTGAAATTTAGTTTTGAAACTGCAACTATATACAAGTGAACTATCAGCAACTCACATGTTTTCCTATTTTTGTGAGTAATTTGAAACCTGCAAAATTTATCAATGCTTTTGTTCACTTGAAAATTTTAATGCTGTCTTCTGCATAATTGTTTAACAGATCAACCTATTGTGAATTATGACTGGTTCAAAGTAAAACTAACAGCAGATGACATATAGCATAAAAAACATACAAATTCTTTGCAATATTGGGTAGAAACTATTGTCATAAAGATAGAAATTGGTATACTTATTACTGTAATTCAAGTTTTATGTCATTCATTAACATTATCAAATTAATCCGTCACAGTCTTGGTATAATACTCACCATCATTGCACACCAGCTTTTTAAATACATTGGATGTTTTTTACAGCATGCATTACAGCTTATGTCATGAATCCTAAAGCTTATTGGCCTAACTAGAATTCAAACTCAAAATCTCTGAATTTCTCACAACAAACGCTTCCTAATAATTTAAATCTGAGCTACTCTTTCAATTATATTGTCAGTCATCACATGAAAAACATAAGAAAAGGACTTTAAATTGTGTTTAGTTATATCTTAGATAGATTTGTGTGATGAAATAAAAAGGGAGATAACTATTGGTATATAATTCTAAATGAAAACAATTCTGTATAGAGTTAGACGTCTGGCTAGCAAAGCAAATAGTTTGTCTAAATGTACTCCTCCTCAATCTCATTTAAACATATAGAAATTTGTATCTGGTCCAAAACTAAAAATTAATTTTGAAGAAGAGAAAGAGCATGAAAAATAAAAAGGAAATAATTCTCATTATTGGGTGGAAGCCACCATTGGATTTTTTAATTATAAAGAGCAGTTTACCCTTTCAACACAATGATTTCTGAAGACTGTAGCAGTAAATGAGTCAAAGTGTTAAGGTTATACATCAAATGCATGTATAAAACAGTTATGTGTGAACAACTGCTCACTTAATTGTATTGTCTTTAAATTTTCATCATGTATACAGGCATATGAATATATAGAATAGTTATTTGGAAATAGGAGCTCAACTAATTTACATATTGTTGCCTCTTTTGCCATGTAAAAGTGCATATGACTGAATAACAGTGTTATTGAGAAACAAGAGCTCCCTCATTGCCTTATTGTTAAACTGCTGCCATGCAAACAGTTAGATGAATGTGTAAAATAGTTATTTGGAAATATTGGAAATAGGAGCTCACCTAATTGACTTATTGTTAAACTGCCACTATCTAATCGACTGGTCTCCGTAGACTCATGACTGGGGGTTCGCCTAACAACAGTGCTGTCAGTGGCTGTACTGCTTGTCTGTAATCACAATCAACCAATCAACAAACCACATTGTTGAAGATAATGTGAGACAACATACTTCATTGTACTGTTTCTTCACTTTTACGTCGATACTTTTTCAGTGATTGTGCATTATTCTGCATCAAAGTACTGCCACACCATGTCATTAATGCTTTATTGTCAACCAAAAGAGAGCTTCCAAACTGTTTTTCCCAAAAACTGGTAGCTTTACAATGGATACATTAAAAGGCTCATGTTGAGACAGGCTTTGTACTCGTCCTGTTGTTTGTTCTTGGGAAATGTATGAAATCGGGTATACCATTGTAAGACATGTTTTTAATCAGTGTTCATGTATTTAAATTCCTTTTGGTGTTTAAGGCTTAGGGAAGGAAAGAAAGGTATATTAACCATTACAGTGCTGGAACAGACTAATGCAAACAGGTTTGATCCAGGCCAGCCGCCGAGCAAATTGGCAGATGGCCTGTGATCTAACCTGTTTGCTACTCTGAGTATCTTTACTCATCAAAATTATGCAAATATTTAAGGTTTTGGAAAGCAGACGACACAAAAAAATATTTCTAGAAAAATATCCAGCATTCTAAGGGTTAAATATAGTAAGTGTGAAGCACTTACTATAGTCTTGCATTGAACCATCAATGTTAAATATTACTCATACCCCTTGTGAGTAGGTGAGAGATGAAAGTTCGGCATCAATCTTGTCTAGGATCCTGTTGACAGGATCAAACGCCTGACTGACAACTTTGGCGGGTCGGGCATGCACCATCTCCTCTCCATCTGAGAATCCTGTCGCCGAGCCCGATTGAACCCCGTCTTCGTCGTCACTAAAGTTGACCTGAGGTTTCCCTGGTAATGGCATTACCTGAATATAGGAAAAACGTAGATGGTTAACCCTTACTGGATCTTACTTGTTTGCAGAAGCATGAAGTCGGTTCCAGCACTTTAAGGGATATATAGTAACCCTCTATAGCACACTGGGTAACAACCTTTACATCCAGAAAGCCTCTTTTAGTCAGAGAAGAGAAGTGCTAGTTTTGATCCTTGGAAAACATGAGGTGTTGTTGAAAAGAGTGTTAACCTTTAAACAAATGAAAACCAATGAATCGTTGTGATGCAAATAATGTGAATAAAAATCTTTTTGTTAGTCAATTAACAAAGGGGATCAAATTCAATTTTTGGACTTAGTAAAGTTATTTTTAATAAGAACATTCACCTTTTACCATCAAGACTTGTTACAGAAAGTGAATTAATGAGAATTGTACCTCCTTAACAAAACTCAGATAAGAATGCACTATGTGGTGTTTAAGAGCATTCTAACAATACAGGAAAATAGGCTCATGCAGAGTTTGTTATTGCATGATATGCTGTCATCCGGCATAGAGTCATTAAGGGTGTTTTCTGCTGCAAGATGTTTTAACCCTTTACCAAACGCCAAATTTTCGACAGTCCCAAATATAAAGAGTTTGCAAACAACATTTCAAAATATTGGAAATAAAAATATGATATTTTGATAAGGCAGAAAACATTAGGAGCAATTTCTCCTTTTCCCACAAAGTTTTCCTGAGGTGTCTGCAACAAACAGGTCAAATGTTGTTATTGTTTAGTAATGGGTTAATGCTATCAGCTGTGAAGTTATGGTACAAGACTAATTTTAGCAGGTTGTGAACCATGCAATGTGAAAAAATCTGTTTATGAATTAAATTTAAATGAAATTTGCTATCATCAGTATTTTAACAAAAGCACAACATTGTCCTCATTATGGGCTCATTATTGAAAGTTTCTTGGAGTAATGAGCTCTAAATGAGCAAGTTGTCTTCCTTTCCCTGTGCTTTGTGCTTTAGTTTGTCATCAATAGAAAGACATGAACATCAATAATTCAGTGGGCTAATCCACCTGCTGTCTGTAACACTGACATTAGGAAATCATTCGTGAAAAACGATCATTATGTTGACATTATTGGTTAACATGAGAAGACAAAAGGTCTGCAAATAGAAATCAATTCAAACTGAAAAAGCACAGTTCTTCCTGACATAAATGGACACTTCATAACTAGTTTCAAGTTTTCCCCTAAAATAAACACTGAACAGTTAATCTGTCAAAGCATCGCAACCCTAAAAGTGTCTGTAAAAAAAATGCTTTCTTAGTTGCAAAATCTAACATTAAGCCCCTTTAAGCTACAGAGTAATAAATGTTTTCGAACTTTGTTTCAAATGTGCATGTTGAAATGTTTTATCACCAGGATCACAAGGTGTAAGAAATCTTATCAGTAAGTTACACAAGGGGATATATCCAATACATACACCTCTAATCTTAAAGGACAACAGGAACAATTACATAGATATTCCTACTGTGCCATGTTGAAAAGACCATCTTCAAGTACTCAACTGAAGAGCTCTCAAGAAGTGGGCCCACTAGAAGCCTATCAATGATTGTTTTTTCTCAATCTCGCACTTTAGGAGGAATAGGTCTTGTATGAAACAGAAATCCAACTTACAATGGTTGCAGAAAAACTTGTTTTCGATAAGATATACAGATCATGATAGTAGTCTAAAGAAAGTCTACTATTATATTACTTAATTTATGCTGATGATGACAAATCTATAAAACTTAAAATAATAACCAAAGGTCATAACATAACATAACATGAACAGTCTCAAGCTTTTTCATCATTATCATTTGAAAGCATTGCTCCAAAAAAAAAAAAAAAATCTTAAGAATTTCTCATTTTGTCACAATTTTATCAAATGACATTTTCTTCAAAGGTAGTTAGAGATATCTCTATTGGGCCCAGTTTTCCGAATGAGGGTCCCATACCCAAGTCAATATTTATCTTCTCAATCCTCTACAAGTGTACCCTTTATCCCCCACACCAATTCATCAAAACTGCCGTCTATATCTCTGCTCATTGTTCACCCCATTAACCTATTTATACGTTCCCTCGTATGATATTCTGCATCTTGTCAAAATTGAAAACAACAACAGGCAGTAATTATCGAGGGTTCAATGTAAGACTATAGTAAGTGCTTCCCATACATGAAGCCTTTACTACAGTCTTGCATTAAACACTTTTTAAGTGTAAATACAACATTTTTAATTTTTTTTTTTTTCTCAATGGTAGTGAAGAGGTTAACTTATTCACATATTACCAAAAATCCATTTAGCGTCAGCCGAAGACAACATCATTGTTGTCGGCAAATGAATTTCTTTTTGTGGTATACATTAAATCATTTTCTCACAAAAAGCTTGATTTGACTAGGGCATTATATGTCTATTTAACTACCACCTGCAAACTCTTTCAATTTGAGACTGCCTTTAACAGGTTAAATCCTTAAGCAAATAACATCCCCTCCCCCTCCAAAAACATAGTCAACCAGGTAACTCCAGAAACTTATTTAGAGAGGTCAGAATAAGGAAGCAATTCAGAGTGTTTCGAACTTGATGATTTAATAACAATTTCATTGTCATATATTCTCATCAAAATTGTCTAATCAAGATAGGTTTGATGTGTACCCACAATATAGACTAGAAAAACAGAATTAATTAAGCAAATGAATATGAGCTCTTTATCCCTCCTAAGTGAAAAATCATCCTAGATGGGTTGCTAAAGTATAAGTAGTCCGAATAATCGAGACAAATGATCCAGACGTAGATAAAACATTCTAGATAAAACATTCTACCTCTAGATGCATTCTATATATCAAAATGCGTCTAGAGCAGATTTGAATTAATTGCAGTAATGTCAATTCTGATTGGTTCACATTTATAACTCTTGTTGCCGATTGGTGCGCTCCGGGTCAGAGGGCGAACACTGATGCTTTTCTTATTGCAAAGTGCCTCCAATGTAACACAGTAAGAGCTTGGATCATCAGAGTTAATGTATATGGGCAAGCATTCAAAGTTCTGGGACATTTGTATTGTTTCGTATAGGACTGACATTTTCAGTCACTGATTGAGGTGTAACGTTCGTTGAACATTTATGCAAATTAGGAACCTAATGCATTGTTTGAGAGAACATGCAGGTATATACATAGACAACACAACCGCTCTGTGAACAACAGTGTTTTTCACTGATCGGATGTGTTTGGCCTTTGAGAGGTTCATTTTCGGTTTCATTACATAGGTGGCAGCAGTGGGATTTAGACTTCTCCTTCTATAGGAATTGCCTTCCCCACGTGTTTCCAAAGGGCCAAGACTCGGGACGAGTCTTATCGGAAGTGGGAGTTATGTAACGTTCGTTGAACATTTATGAAAATTAGGAACCTAATGCATTGTTTAAGAGAACATGCAGGTATATATATATAGACAATGTTTATCACTGATCGGATGTGTTTGGTCTTTGAGAGGTCCATTTGCTTGGTTTGTTACAAAGAGAAGCATCATTACTTCCAATGGTTCTTGTCAATAGTAGATTCTGTTGGATTTGGGGATGTATCTGTTTTTATCCACTTATTTTCCTTTTCAGTTAAAGCAAGACTAGCTTAAATGACAAATCCTGGAAAAAGCCATTAATACCCAATTAAAACTTAATACTGGGTAGTTTTCTTAAAAATCTATTCTTAGAAAATTATCCAGCATTCTAAGGGTTTTGGTTATTTGGATGTTGTGATGACACTGGCTTGAATCCCAATCATTACAACACAAGGTCAATGCTCATCCCTCTACAACAAGAGGGTGATAAGGAAAGTATGATGAAATACAAGGTCAACGCTCATCCCTCTACAACAAGAGGGTGATAAAGAAAGTATGATGAAATACAAGGTCAACGCTCATCCCTCTACAACAAGAGGGCGATAAAGAAAGTATGATGAAATAATAAACAAATGGATGAATGGGATATTGTATCATTATGCAAGCTAAAAACAAACCAAATCATAATTTGACCGCACTTCCAACCACTGTTTATCTCTATGGTTACAGATATAAGGTGTAGTTCTTCTTTGCGTAAAGAAGCCAATAAAATTCTGTAAATCTTACAAACAAATATTGATATTTGACAATTCAGGATAATGGATATCATTGCTTCTGTATTTGGTCAAATAAGTTGTTGACTGTACACAATTTAATGACTCTCGACTGAAATAAGGCTGGGGAAAATAGATAGGAAATGGTCTATTTACTCAACCCTTTTGTCCCTATTTTGGATGTCTTATGCAGAAACGTGTTTCATGTACTATCTTGTTTATTTCTTCTCTAAATCCTATATTGTAGGTACTAGTCACAATTGCCCAATGTAGAACTACTCTAAAATGAACCTAAAAAAAAGGCTCTAATATCTTCCCGACCTAAACACTGAGTTTATGATGTTTCATAGGAGATGTCATAGGACAATATGTTTTTTAAATGTTTACCTCTTATAACCCTTGAGTAAACTTGATGAACATTTATGAACATAAATGGCCATTCATGAACACACACCTGTTCTTAACATGGTCACAAGTTTCCATATTGTATCATTGGTTAATGGTCATTCGGTTGGACATGAAACTTCTGTATGTCATTGATTTTACACCATTTTACGAAACAATTACCACTGAAACCGGAATCCTAATGACATCATCTCTCCCTACATCACATAAAATACAGGTTATAATGGCACACACCAAAAATGACTTTTACCTTACCAAAACACACCATCCCATTTTATTAATGTGCCTTGTCATGAATTAGTTTGGCATTTACAGTTGACACCTTTTTCATCAGTTTCCATGGATTCACACCATAATGCCTTTTCTCTGCCTGTAACTAGCCGCTACAGTTGTAATGTTACCCAGCATGTCATTAACCCTTAACCAAACGCCCAATTTTTGACTGTTCCAAATTGAAAGATCAAGAGTTTGCAGACGAAATTTCAAAATGTGATGAAATTGAAAAATAATCTTCTGAAAGGGCAGAAAACATTGTGGGAAAAGAAGAAATTGCTTGTTAAGAGCAATCTCTCCTTTCCCTACAAAGGTTTCCAGAGTCGTCTGCTATAAACTGGTTAAATGTGGTTAATGTTTTGTAATGGGTTAAAGGCAACATCACTTGCAATTCCTCATCTTTAGTATTATCAGGCCCAGGTTTATAGAACTGTTGTAATGTTACCCAGAATGCCATTGAAGGCAGCATTACTTGCATTGCCTCATCTTAGGTATGATTGGGCCCAGGTATTGAGCATGTAACCTCCAGAACTTTATAGGTTTACTTTATCTATGCACTTTTTCTTTTTCAAATAAGTAATAGGAATTAGATTGTTTCGATATGTCTATTCTTTATTGATGGTGAACTAAAAGTTTGTAATTATATCATACATTCTCAACTCTGCTTCTTGTTACTTAACTTGCACTAGCATTAAATCAGAATATGACATGTGCAATTAACACTGATTATCTCAAGGCTTGAACCCACTACCGAATTCCCCTGCCCCAGATTTACTGAAATGTCTTAACATGAATAACAGTATCAAACTCAGAGGCAGAGAAATGTAGGTCTGTACCATACAAATGACTGAATCAATTTTTTTGTAAATTAATGTAGATGGGGTCTTGATTTGTTTTAAGGTAGATGAAATATGTAAGCAGGATGGATAGCTTAGTAGGTAAAGCATTTGCATGGTGTGCGGAGGTAACGGGTTCAAATGTTTTTCTTACCTTGGTTACATTAAGATATTATAATGAGCTCTGACACAAGTTAATAAAAAAAGCTAGTTTCTATCCAAAATTGACACCAATCTTAATCATGTTCATACTTCATGAAATATTAAACCTTCAATGGAGAATGTGTGGAATGCAAGTGCATTCAATGACATGCCCGCATGTTGTTCAATATATTACACTTGTAGGCCATTCACCCAACCCCCTCATTATGGATTTTGTAACAGATCCGAATTGAGAACCAAAGCAGACCACAAATATAAAGAATGAAAGAATATCATTATCTTTTATTGATAATGTGTAGAAATGATTGTGATAAAAGGAGAAATTGCTCATCACAAGTCATTGAAATACATTATGATGTGGGGCAATGGTTGGAATCTGGATTGATGTTGTCAACAGTTTTTCAGTTTTTAATATTTATTCAAACACATATTCTTGACAAAAATCTGCAATACCTATCTTTTGCTTCAAATACTTGCATAATTTAATTTAGAAAATAAGAAAATATGTGAAATTGTAATTAAGAAACCATTCTGATACCAGAAACGTTGCTTGTTACAAGCACATTCATTGTTGGGCATGATGGTATTTCAGGAGAAAGGTTAAGATTTCATTCTTCATTATTGCAGCAGATTTAAATATGGACCAGTCATGAAAACTGCATATAAGGTACTGGGCTGACATGTGGGTTGACATATCTACATTAAAAGATTAACCCCTTACTAAATGCCAAACTTTCAACTGTCCCAAATTCAAAGAATTTGCAGACGACATTTCAAAATGTGATGAATTTGAAAATAATCTTCTAATAGGGCAGAAAACATTGTGGGAAGCGGAAATTGCTCCTTTTCCCATAATGTTTTCCACAGTCGTCTGTAACAAAGTGGTTAGATGTCATTATTGTTTGGTAATGGATTAAAGAAATCATGGCAAACAATTTCTCCTCTTGTCCCAGTGACTTTCAATGATTTTTTACTACTTTCCCTTTACAAGTGTTTTTGCATGGATGCCAAATAAACTGACTATTCAGTTCTGTGTGAAGTTGGAAAGGTATTCTTAATAACAAAAGCTAAATAATTCATCTTAATAATTTCAATAGACCTCAGTTAATTGCCTATTTTATTCTTCATCGATCTAAGTCAGCCGTTCAATCAGGCATTCCAGTCCAACCCTTGTCTGCAATAAAATAGAACTCTTCCTCACCAGTGGAACGTTTTATTAAACACTTCATGCTAAGAATTTGCGCAAGTTCAAAACAACATTCCCTCTTAATTCAATATTGGGCTAAGCAACATGCAAAGTAACACTTCATTTGAATTTTAACTCCAAGACGCTTCCAATGACGTGTCACATTGCAATATTGTGTTTTTGTTTAAGATACTATCCATGTTTATCAGTTGTGACTTATGCCTAGTTTTTCCTTAACCCTTTACCAAAACCAAACTTTCGACTGTCCCAAATTAAAAGTTACCATACGATATTTCAAAATGTGATGAAATTGGAAAATAATTTTCTGATCGGGTAGAAAATATTGTGGGAAAAGGAGAAATTGCTTGTCACAAGCAATTTCTTTCTTTCCCACAATGTTTTCCAGAGTTGTCTGCAACAAAGTGCTCAAATGACTTTATTGTTTGGTAATTGGTTTCTGAATAAATCATACAAATTTATGTGTCTACTCCAAAATGTGAGTAGCAGCAGCAGGAGACAATACTGTGATAAGGAAATAATCTCTACAATATATTGAGGGTTCAAGACTACATTTATATAGTAAGTGGTTCATATTTGTGAAGCAGTGGCTATATAGCCTTGCATAGATCCCTAGATATGGTCTGTATAAACCATTGACACTAGAGAAATTTACCTTTTTCTCACAATTGGAGTCCACTGCTGCTGGCTCATTAGCATGTGTGTATTCGAGGGAATAACATCTACATTTACATGTACCTCAGACAACTAAAAGAACCTATTGTCTCATTGGTAAAATCTAAATATTATGTGATAAAGATATACCGGAACCTCCTTATTTGTTAACATATATCATATCACATTTGTTTAACATCTTTTTAACCAATCATGAATGAGAGGTTATCATATTACAAGATCGTAATAGGAACTTCTATATTCAGGGCTATATTCCATATAATATGCTTCATAACATTATGTAACTTGTTTATGTACTTGATGTACAGTGTTGTCCCTTGAAAATATTGCCATATCAGGTCTATGACCTTCTGGTGTAAAAAAAATCAATAAATCTGTAATCATCTAAACTCATACCAAGGTCTTAAAATATTGGGCATTATTTGAGCATGGTTGTATAATCAGTCAGGGCTCTAAGACAAATGTGCAAGACGAGATTTGGCATTGACGTACAAGTAAATTAAAATCAAAATTCCCCACCCATGTCCCGCTTTTAGGCAACTTCTGCAATATCATGAAGAAATTGTTTGGGATTTTTATTCCCATTTTTGGTCATCTGCTGGTCCTTTCAATTTGGACAAGTAAGAATTTTCTATATGGTGAATGGGAGGAGCAATCAGAGAAACTCACTCAGTCCTTTTTCAATCTAACAGCTCAACTTTCTGTACAAGATAAATCCAGACCTTTAGGAATGGAGAAGGGCTGAAATGATCTCACCACCTTCATTGGAAATTATTCTTTAACTTGGCAGCTGCTTTCAGGGTT
The DNA here is from genome assembly GCA_947846245.1 of Cerastoderma edule. NCBI lineage: Eukaryota > Metazoa > Mollusca > Bivalvia > Cardiida > Cardiidae > Cerastoderma > Cerastoderma edule. The sequence continues at coordinate 3,097,854 of OX401411.1, read as the reverse complement.
AATGGGGCATAAAATCTTTATTGAACCTGTCATGAAGTTTGACAATAAGTTAACTTTATTTCACCATTTCAATGATGAATTGATTTTCTTACTTAATTGAGATTTAGGTTTTTGTCTTAACACCCAAAGAAATGGCAATTAATGAACACAAAGCTGTTTTTAACTTGTCCATGAAATTCAAGAATATGTGCATGAATATCAAGCATAGGTTCATGAATGTACTCATGAACCTGCACTTGATGTTCATGAACCTATTCTTGAATTTCATGAAATAGTTGTGTTCATGAACAACCATTTAAGTTCATAAAGTTTATGAATAAGTCCTTGAATCTTTCGTAAGGGAGTTCACATATACAGACTCATTCTACTAATATACCAGGGGTAGTATGAGGGAAAGATGCACGATTGCTCAGGAATTCTTAATGATTATCAGAGATTCTCAAAAGTAATCGACTGAAGTACAGGGGACATAACAAGCTAATTGATGCTTATAGATGTTTAAATCCTCATCAAGTTTTATATTTTGTCTATAGGAGTTTTCAATATTTGTAATTAAATTATTCATTGCAAAACTACATCGGACTGCCAAACTACTCCGGTATAAATTCAGGAGATCCAACATATTTTTCAAAAATTCTGGTCTGGCTGTTGGGGACTTACTCACAATTTCTCCTGCGACTTGCTTTCCCCTGAGAGCTTCTACTTATTTGCTTAATTTGTATTAATTTGTACTTTTTCAAAGCAATGAATGGTTAAAAGCATGGTAAAACCAGGCAAATTAAGCTGAGTCTAATGAGTGACATCATTCCCAGTATCCCGGTTTATCCACATCAGTATTGGTAGATTGCAGGGAAAATGGGCTCAAGCTCTTTTTACCCTCTTTGGCATTAAAGATAGTGCAATACAGCAATAATTAGGAAACCAGCGAGAGATCAACTGCTGAAAACTACTAGAATTTAAAGAAGTGGCAATCTAACTCTGCACCTCTACAGTGTTCATGCCCTTTTGCATAAATATCATGGAGCAATATCACTCATTATTGGGCAGTATTTGATTCTGTAATACTCAACAAAATGAAAATCAATCTAGCAGACCTCCTCCTGTGCCTGAATCTAATATAAGGCAAACTGTTATTGATGCTTTGTGACTGGTTCAATATGTCATTTAGCCTCCTGCAAAAGATTCAAGAACTTATCCATGAACTACATGAACTCTCAGCGAATTTAAGTTAGGGAATGGAATCAGTCCCAGACAAATTGGGAAAAATCACAGCATTTGTATCTAAATTTGGGGATTTACTAGGAATACCATAAATTAAATATAAGTTTTAATGGGAAATAGTCGGTTAATTCTATTGGGAATGGGTCGTTTTACAGTACCAAACAAATATGGAATCATTCACCGACTTTAAATGATCAGCCATGTACACAACAATGTTCCTAACTTGTTCATGAACATCAAGAACAGGTTCATGCATGTATTCATGAAACTGTATTTGATGTTTAAGAATTGGTTATTGAATTACATGAAAAAAGTATGCGTTCATGAATGGCCCTTCAATGTTCATGAAGTTCATGAATAAGTTCATCACATTAGAGTATGAGACTGATCCTAACCTTAAGCAACCTGCAATCCCAATGGTAATGATGAGTAAAGCATTTCAAAATTGTATTATTAAGTGGAAACTATGGTAACCAAAAGGAACTGTTTATCAAAGTGGTTTTATGAACAATGTACTGTATGTGTGTTTAAGTATATTTGAAATGAACAATTTAACTGTCACAAGGACAAATTATTTGCAGCTCTAGACCAAAATCTCTTTGTTGGAATGTGTGACTTGTTTAACCCTTAATTATCATGGTTGAACCAACTTCATGCTTATGCAAACAGGTTTGCTACTATAAGTATCTTTCCTCAACAAAATCAAGCAGATATTTAAGGTTTTGGAAAGCAGACAAAAAAATAATATATTCTTAGAAGATTACCCAGCACTATAAGCGTTAACTTGAAAACAACAAAATTTAGAAGAAAAAAAAATGAAAAAGTAGGTTTTCTATAAGTATTTGTAGAAGAAGCAAAGTGAAAAATTTATCAAATCAAGCAATTAATCCTTTTTTCATAGTGGTTCTTATGCAGTATTGTACGGAAGTATTGAGCCCCTCTGGCAGAAAGCCCCTTCCTTTAACCCTTTCCCAAACAACGAATTTTCAACTGTCCAAAATTGAAAGAGTTTGCAGACAACATTTCAAACAAAATGTGATGAAATTGGAAATTAATCTTCTGATAGGGCAGAAACAATAATTACCAATGACATAATGATTACCAATGACATATAATTATCAATGACATAATAATTACCAATGACATCTGTTAGCAAATTGTATCATCATCCCAAACATGGTCATGTAATCAAGTTTCCTTTTTGAAATAATGATTACCAATGACATAATGATTACCAATGACATAATAATTACCAATGACATAATAATTACCAATGACATAATGATTACCAATGACATAATAATTACCAATGACATAATAATTACCAATGACATAATAATTACCAATGACATAATAATTACCAATGACATAATAATTACCAATGACATCTGTTAGCAAATTGTTTACATGTCACAAGGTTTCAATGCAAGACTATAGTAAGTGCGTCATAAACATGAAGCACTTACTAAAGTATTGCACTGAAACCTTGACTGAAGATATTCAGTAAAGGATGAGAAAAATGTTTCCATGTTACACTATGGTTCACTGGCATGAGTGTGAAAAGCTAAGATTTGTGGTACTTAATCACCGTGTAACACTTAGCATGTTATCAAAGTCATTAACTTTGTCTCATCTATAGTTTCTAGTGTGGATAAACACAAAATATCCTTTCATCTTACTCAAAAAGCAGCAAAAACACTTCTATCAGTGTAAATCAAGATCAGACTATCTTTTAATACTGTCTTATCTGAAACTGTACAGTTTACAAGCTTTATAAAGAATCATGAAATTTCCTGTTAGTGTATATATGAAGAGAGGAAATCAGATATATTTCATTACAATGTTCAATCATTTGAAATAGCATACACACCAATATCTACCCAAACACCCTTAGACAATTGTACTATCATATTACTATACACCCAAACCTATCAGAAAACTTGAACCTTTATTGGATCAGAGCGCAATAAATAGAAACTTTTTATGGTAAGGTTACTCTGAAGCCGAGAAGAGTTCATAACTGCATGCAATTAAAAGTTCCTTTCTCACAGTAGCTTCCCTGTATCTATATATATATTTTTTTAAACAAACCATTTTGACATAGATATAATCGACTGAATAAACAAAAAGCATTACTTTGATATTGCTAGAAACAATTGTGACAGAAAGAAATAAATCCTTGTAGTCCTTTGGCTTCAGAAGCATTTACCCTTTCCCCCATATAACCCTTACAATGCTGGGTTATTTTCAAAAAATCAATTTTTGTGACGTATGCTTTTCAAAACCTTAAATATCTGCCTAATTCTTTTGAGGAAAGATACTCAGAATAGCAAACAGGTTAGATCACAGACCAAGGCTGGCCTGGTTTGAACCTGTTTCAACAAGTATGAACTTAGTTCCAGCACTATAAGGGTTAAACACATTAAAATGCTTCTGCCAAAACCAGGAATTTCTCATGGCAATCAATTCCTCCTATTGTCATTATGGAATTAAAATGTACGCAAGAAAAACGTAATTCTTCATTATTTATAACTTTCGTCTGCTGTAGCTTTCAATTTGCACCAGAAACAACCTGAATATAAGAGTATGGATAAAAACGGATGTTCATTTATTAACCCATTACCAAACAATGACGACATTTGACCACTTTGTTGCAGACAACTCTGGAAAACACTGTGGGAAAAATAGAAATTGCTCATAACCAGCAATTTCTCCTTTTCCCACAATATTTTCTACTCTATCAGAAGATTACTTTCCAATTTCATCATAATTTGAAATATCATCTGCAAACTCTTTCAATTTGGGACAGTCGAAAATTATGTGTTTGGTAAAGGGTTCAGGAAAAATGTTAAAATCAGTTGCCATCATGAAGTCAGTAAGTTTAAGGCGGAGATTGTGGATAAAGGGGTTTAGAAATAGTTAATATCTGCCAGGTATTGATAAAGAATGTGAATCTAATACAGGTTGATCGTGGAGCTATTTGACAAATTAACCATGTCAAATATAATAAATAACACCCTTACACATAGAATGTAACACTCAAATGATACTCAATTCAATGCACCTTTTATGTTAGGGGTCAAAAACATTATTGGCGGAGAAGTGTTTATTTGTGGTATTCTTAACAAGTCATTGTTTTTCAAAACTCTAAAAAAAATGCCAAATTAGTTTATATGCAATGTTATAAAAGTAACCTGCTTATGATCTTATTTAGAAAAGCATCAAACTGATACGAGGGCATTAAATAAAAATTGCAGTGCAAATGGACACTTCTTTAACAGTGTTATTCATATTCCCCCCAAAAACAACATGACAAATACATTCTCTTTATAATATTGGGAAGAAGCCATTGTGACTAAAAGAAATGTTGCTCATTAAGAGCAATTCATCCTTTTGTAACTATAACTTTACAAAGCGATCTATCAAGGGTACGAAGTATGGAGTTGTGATTTAATATCCTCAACAAAATACATTGAACATGGACAGGGTTAGTCAATTCTGGATCCTCATGAAAGATTAAAGAACTTATTCATGAACTTCATAAACTTTTCAATGGCCTTTCTGGAACACAAAGCTCATCTTAACTTGTTCTTTTCTTTAAGAACATGTTCATGATTTTTAAGAACATGTTCATGAATGTATTCATGAACCCTGTACTTGATGTTCATGAACCTGTTCTTGAAGTTCATCAAAAACCTCTGATTTCATGAATGGCCATTTTACATTCATGAAGTTATTGAATAAGTTCTTGAATCTTTCACAGGGGCAATCATGTAGAATAGCAAACACCATTAGAGTAATAATACTGAAGACTTTAACCCTTTCCCAAACAATAACGACATTTGACCATTTTGTTGCGAAAGACTTTACAAAGTAACGAGCAATTTTTCCTTTTCCCACAATGTTTTCTGCCCTATCAGAAGATTATTTTCCAATTTCATCACATTTTAAGAATGTCGTCTGCAAACTCTTTCAATTTGGGACAGTCGAAAATTTGTTGTTTGGGAAAGGGTTAAGAGCAAAGCAAACTGTTCTACTGTCTCAATGTCTTCAAAATGTTATGAAGATATGCAATACAAAATATAGGATTTGCACAGTCTACTTGCCCCTTCCCCCCTTTATATATGTTTAGGAAATGTTCAATCAAATTACTCAATATATGTATCAAGGTAATGGTGAACCAAAATGCAGGCTGACACATGAACATGAATACAATATATATCCATTACAACGGCAATAATACTATATCCCGATTTTACAAGGACATAAAAAGGATCAAATTTGAAGCCGAGATTTAACTACATTCTGTTAATCGATATTTTCAACCGAAATGTTAAAAAAGTACCCAATTAACTACCCTAAACAAACACTACCTATCTCTATCAAAGGATTAACACTTTACTCTCTTGAATTTTTCAATTTTTTGAAGAGTCAACTCAATAGCTAATTGACATAACATAAGAATATGCTAATATTGAGCTATTTTCTATTTTATAAGATTAACTCTTATTAAAATCTTTAGAACTAAATCTAGAAGTATTCCTCACTCCAAATAATTGTTTTTTCTCCACAAACATCACAATTGTCTGTTGAGAAAAAAAGTTGCTCAAAATGTGAGTTGTGTGAGGATAAAGAAGAACAATCCTGTGTTATCAGGGTCACTCTCCCTCACATGTAAGTAAACATCTCCCCAGGGCTACTTCAGATCCAACAGGTAAATCTCGTTCCTCCATATGGAATTTTGTGGCTGACCAAAACTGAAAACCATTCCCAGACGGCACTAATAAAAGCTGACAAAAAGTGTTGTCTTTCTAGCATAGCAAGGATTCAATGCAAGACCATAGTAAGTGCTTCATAAACATGAAGCACTTACTATCGTCTTGCATTGAACCCTCGATAAGGTAGAAATCATTCAGACAACAGGAGACATTTCTCATTAAGAGCAATTTTCTTTTTTGTCACAAGAGTCTCTGAAGTGATTCAGTAAGTTGCAATAAATATGTAAAGAAAAGGTAAAACTCTTTTCCTGTCTTCTGAAAACAGTAGACAGTAAACCTTTTTGAAGTTGCATAAACAATGAATTATCAAGTGATCAACCAACAGCATTGCGGCAGAAGGAAAAAATGCTTGTCACAAGCAATTTCTCCTTTTGCCACAATGCATTTTCAATCGATTCACATATTACAACAGTGGAACAAGGTTTTCACATGTTTACAAAGCATTTCTAAAGGTGTCTGCTTCAAGCAAAAAAAAACTTGTATAAAGGTAGTAAAGGGTTAACCCATTACCAAATAATAAGGACATTTAAACAGTTTGCAGATGTCTCTGGAAAACATGGTAGGAAAAGGAGAAATTGCGCTTTACAAGTAATTTCTCCTTTTCCCACAATGTTTTCTGACCCATCAAAAGATTATTTTTCAATTTCATAACTTTTTGAAATGTCGTCAGCAAACTCTTTCAGTAAAAAATTTGGCGTTTGGTAAAAGGTTAAGGCATGACTAAATTGACCTTACAACACAGAGCAGTTAACCACGCCCACCGTAAATAGGGGAGGTCACTCTAATTTTCTCCGACATTCTGAGTGAAATAGCGTCAATGCACAAACTAGGATCCCTGTTTGGCATTGCCGATGATTTCGGATATTCTTATTTGAAATCGGAAATATTCTTACAAAATAAGCACCTGCCTTTATTGCTGGATAATATGTATATAGCATGACAATTTGTAAAGAAGATGGTATATTTTGAGCGTTAGCAGAGACATTTATAACAGCTCTGTTATATATCTCTATGGCGTTGGGGGAGTGATTTACCCCAGCAGTGTGGGGTCCGATCGGCACCAAACACGATCCGTCCAAAGTCCGATCAGACTCGGATCCGAACGACATTGGTCCGTTCGGCACTGGTTCGACCGGACCTTTAAAATGACCGTATTTCATACTACTTCAAAACAGTTAATTTGCAGTATTTGCAGGTTACGAACAAAATTATCTCATTTTGATTCTTAAACGGTTTAGATTTTTATTTTACTAAATCGGCGTATATCCTGAACGCAGACCTGCCAATTTTGTCATGTTGAAAATGGTATAATAGTGTTGGTCATTTTGAGATTATGGTGTTAAACAATTGCTGATAGCAACAATCACTATTTTGTTGTCAAATAAGTTAATAATCAAGACTTTCAAACATAATCTTTTGTATGCTACTCAATGGATGATTGTCGATTTTGCTACTTGATTACGAACTAAGGGTCATTTTACCAAACAAAATATTTTCAATTGTTCAAAATTTAAAGAGTTTGCAGACGTCATTTAAATGAAGATGATGAATTAATACTTTTCTGATAAGGCAGACCATATTGTTGGAAAAGGATAACTTGCTCGTTAAGAGCAATTTCTCCTTTTCCCACAATATTTTCCCTAGTTGTCTGTAACAAAGTAGTCAAATGTAGTTATTATTTGGTAAAGGGTTAACAAACCTCGATTGTTAAAAAGGATTAAGGGTTTCGACGCTAATTAACATCAATCTGACACAATTGCACTTTATGGTCAAGTCACAAATGCTTTATTGTTTAGCCGATCGGCGGTCTTTGTAATCAACCACTGTCTACCAAGAGTTTGTTTTACAACATATTACAGCAACATTAGATTCTTTAAGGTATTCGGATAAAGTTGCAACAAGGAGCTATGGATTTGTTTTGTTTTTAATAGCTTTTAAATTTGGATACGATACATTGATCATTACAGGTAGGTGGATTGATGGGCTATAATAAGAAAGTTAATTAATTGTTTAAAGTGCTCTTAGGGTCCATTTAAAAACAAAATCAATTAATTAAAATCCAATTTGAAGAATTTGTATATATCCAACTGAAAACCATGTCCTCTCACAACATTATCGATCAATATTGTATTTTTAGTTAACATTTGATTCATTATCAAATGCAACTAATAACATTCGTCATTATGTGTCAATTCCGTTTTTTAAAAACAATAATTTTTCATTTTCAAACGAAGATAAAAGACAAAAATAAAAATTTACTAACATGTGAAAGAAAAAAAGAAAGAAAATTATAGTTCATACTTTTATTCTTTACATCGTTTTATAAATTAACTGTTTGCATATATTTACTAATTGCGTGTAGATCTCAGTCATTTCACAATATATGTGTGGACATATTTCGGAAACAGGATAAACTCTAATTCACCCACAAGTCTCTCCTTATACATAATTTCTCTATAATAAGTACTTAAACAATATCTTAAGCAGTATTGACGAAGAAAAGCCACAGCACAATAGTGCTATGTGTTGACGGAGTCGCACAGCGTGTCGGAGAAAATGGCGGATAGCAACCTAAGTGTTCGCCGATTGGTCAGTTCCAGCTGTCAATCAAAGTCTGTCGTAAGGTCAATTAGTCCTTTGTTTGGATGATAATGTTTTTTTCTCTGAACTGGGTAAAGACCTCTGTGGGAGCAGGAGAAATTGCCCTCAATCACCAATATTTCCTTATGTCATAACTTAAATTGCAATGCAACACTATATTTAAAACTCCCATCAATCCAACAAATTGGTTTTAACCCATTACCAAACAATGATGACATTTAACCACGCTATTGCAGACGACTCTGGAAAACAGTGTGGGTAAAGGAGAAATTGCTCGTGACGAGCAATTTCTCCTTTTCAAACAGTGTTTTTTGCCCTATCAGAAGATTATTTTCAGATTTTATCACATTTTGAAATGTCATCTGCAAACTCTTTCAATTTTGGACAGTCGAAAATTTAGCGTTTGGTTTAGGGTTAAAGACTTCTGCAGCAAATACAGAAATGTGAGGTAACATGGAGTAAGAGGTTAACTACCAAACAGGAATATGGTGAGCTAAAAACTTTACAGAGCTGGGTACCGTTTTACTAAACATTTCATGCTAAAATTTTGCATTAGTTCAAAACAACGTTCCCTCTTATTTCAATATTTAGGGCTTAGCAATAATACACAGTTTTCAGAGACATTCTCTTTTATTTTGCCTTGTCTGTTTATTTGAATGTTGTTTGTAGCAAGAAACTTTTAATGGTGTAATTAGCACCATCATTAACTCTCTACTAATGCAGAATTGGGGTTTCTATTGCTTTTAATCAATTGTCAATTAAAAAATGGTGACATTCATAACTCTTTCATAATGAATAATTGGTTATCTGTTACGGATTATACAAATTGTAATGACAGGACTTCCCATTGATCTGTAGATGCAGGTATTAACCCTTTCCCAAACAACTGTCCCAAATTGAAAGAGTTTGCAGACGACATTTCAAGATGTGATGAAATTGGAAAATAATCTTCTGATAGGCCAGAAAACATTGTGGGAAAAGGACAAATAGCTTGTTACGATCAATTTCTCCATTTCAAACAATGTTTTCAAAATTCGTCTGCAACAAAGTGGTCAAATGTCGTTATTGTTTAGGAAAGGGTTAAATCCTGCAAGTACCTTGAAACGGTCAAATTAAAGGATCCCATTAAACAAAACAAGGAAAGGCTTAACCCTTTACCAAACGCCAAATTTTTCAACGGTCCCAAATTGGTCCCAAATAAGATGAGTTTACAGACGACATTTCAAAATGTGATGAAGCTGAAAAACAATCTTCTGAAAGGGCAAAAAACATGACATAGTATTTAACAATGTCTATTATTTTATCATATGTTATGGTAAGACCATGTTTGTGTTTCCAATGCTGAAATAAATATTTCTAGTACTATTGATAGATTCTGCAGGAAGTTTATGAAAAAAGGATTAGCTTATGTGATGTAACTGAGAAACGATTGGAACCCCCTCCCCTCCAAAATAAAATCATAGTTATTCACTTTGTACTGTTCTTAAATAAAGGGTTGTGTCATAAAAATCCAATATAACAGAAGTTACCCTCCTTTAAAACCCTCAATTGTTTGGAGAAGGTAATCTTGCAATCTGATGGAAGGGTCACAACCTTCAAGATATTACTTTGGGGGTGTGAAGTGCAAATAAAATCATCGCTTTTCAAATAGACTACCAGTAATGTACCTTTAATGGTATGCATACCAGAACTAACACATGACTTCATACCTTTGATTTACCTTTGGCAAGTAGCTTACAAAATAGTCTTACAAAAAAGTCTTAAAAAACAAAATTTCTGTAGAAATAAGATACAAATAAGTTAAACAATCAACATAAAACCCCCTCAAATGTCAATTTGTCATTCATTCACAATAGTGGTTTTGGGCCAAATAGTAGAAGCTTGTGACAGACCTTCCTATTTTTGGTTCTAGACATCCAATTACTTCAACAGGGAATAAAACACAATTATAAAAGATTTTGGGAAATTGAAAGCCTATCTAATGTTTACAAAAATGCAAAAATATGTAGAGGGAACACAACTAGTCAGTGATTGATGTAACAAACCGAGCAAATGATAACTCATGGACACTATCATATCCGATCAGTGAAAAATACTGACAACCCCTGATCAGTAGTGTTGTCTTTTTATATACCCACATGTTCTCTTAAACACTGCATTAGTTTTCCAAATTTGCATAGCCTTTCCGCAAATGTTACATAGCTCCCACCTGCACGAAAACTCGTTCTTGGGAGATATGTGGGAAAGCCAACCCCGATAAATGGCGAAGTCTTAATCCCACCTCTGCCACCAATGTAACAAACTGACTAAAGAAACCTCTCAAAGGCTCAATCACGTCCGATCAGTGAAAATCACCATCATCCACTGATCAGTTGTGTTGTGTAATTATATACCATTATGCTCTCTATAGCAATGCATTAGGTTCCTTAATTTGCATGAACTTTCATGGAATGTTATAATAGTGTTTCAGATCAGAATGTGATTGTGTCTCTTAACTGGATCCAAACTTTCCAACCATGAGAACCTTCTGAGTTCTCTATGGGAAAACTCTACATCAGAATAACTCACCAGGTCCCAAAATGCCTCAAAATGAATGAAACTGTGTACAAAACTCCAGCAAATGCATGCAGACACAACTGGACATTATGTTAAAAATCTCCTATTTAATAATTCAGTGTAAGTCACATAGGTGTTTTAAACCGTTATTATGGTGAAGAATAAGAAAATCTATCCATCCAGACATTGTTATTGAAAGTATTCAAAAAAGGAAAGGCGAGATTTTGGTCTCCATACAAATGAGAAACATCATTGTAAATATTTAGAATAACTTAGTATCTATTTATAAAAGGGATCTTAACTTGTAAAAATGCCATACTATTAGCCTTTCCATAGTTTTGCTTGGGGTTAGGGGGAGGAGATATTACCACAGTGGACAGCTTATACAGTCCTACGCATTATGTATTATGAAATTTAGACGCTGGGATATCACAGCGCTAAAAAGGGCTGGGGAAGACCCTGGTAAGCATTTAGGCAATTCAGTTGTCCGAGTCACAGAAAAAGATTTATTATGACAACTGTGGATTCTGTTTTGGACATGTAAGTTCTAAACCTGAAGTGTTATATCTACATGTAGTCATGTCATCATTCCCTTTATATATTAACTGACTTTATCACACCTATAAAAGATTAATTCAAATCACTCATGAGCAAATTTTTCTTTCTGTCACAATAGTTTCTTCCCAATAATACCAACAGAATGCATATCACACACTTAACAATTGCCGCCTGCTGTTGCTTTCAGTTTGAAAATTTCCATATCAGGAAATTGGTTAACCATTTCCCAAAATATAACGACTTCTGACCGGTTTGTTGCAGACGACCTTTGAAAACATCGCAATTTTTTCTTTTCCCACAATGTTTTCTGCCCTATCAGAAGATTATTTTCCAATTTCATCACATTTTGAAATGTCGTGTGCGAACTCTTTCAAACTTGGACAGTCGAAAATTTGGTGTTTGGTAAAGGGTTAAAACATGTATCTATTGAATGATAGACTCAATCCACACTTTGGATAAAATAGATGTTAATTTACTGTTTACAAAGTCACTTTGAAAATTTCGAACTGATCTGATTTTGTTTCCAGTTGTCAGAGTCACAGTTCTGAGAACAGTTCTGAGAACAAGTTTTAATTATGACAACTGTGGATTCTGGTTTTGACATGTAATTTCTTAACCTGAAGTGTTAAATCCACATGTAGTCATGTCATCATTCCCTTCATATATTAACTGACTTTATCACACCTACAAAAGATTAATTCAAAGTGATAAATTACTCATGAGCAAATTTTTCTTTCTGTCACAATAGTTTCTTCCAAATAATGCCACCAGAATGCATATCACACACTTAACAATTGCCGTCTACTGTTGCCTTCAGTTTGAAATATTCCATATTTCAGGAAATTGGTTAAAACATGTATCTATTGAATAATAGACTCAAACCACTCTTTGAGTTATATTTACATAAGGTTCTTTGTTCGCAAAGGTATTTGCACCAATGCCTTGTGATTTTACAAGGGACTCGTTATAAAGTTTACATTATGATATTTACCTGCTAATTACTTTTCCTCAATATTTGTCAAGTGTTATGCTATGAATTTCTGCATAAGTTGAATATTAAAGGTGCTTGTTCACAGATGAATAAACTTGAAAATCAAAATTAAATGACAATACAGTTCTTGTTCCTATGTTTGATTAACAATTACAAGTAGCTTTTGAATTCATAATTAATTCAGGTAGCATCATTTCGTCTAAGTATGTACAGTTTATATGCGGTATATCTTAAAAGCGATGTCACACTTTTTGGTTTTAATATGTGTTAATTCACTGTTTACAGAGTTTAAAGAATTAAAAACAATCTAATTTTGCTTTTGGGACAATGACTATTCTTCAGTGCGTAACATAAAACAGTTCAACTGACAAATCCCTAATGCAATTTTTCAATAATAAAATCAAGGTACAGGGAAATAGGGAAAGGCAGAACTCACTTTAATAATAGGCACTTTATCAATAGGCTTAATATTACAACTTGTTATATACAAGTCCATCTCCGCTCTGACTTTTATCAGAGAGAGGAACACATAAGGGAAATATAACAACAGCTCAGTACAATACAATAGTAACTCCTTGAGTTCTTTGTTTAAGACTTATTCTAGATTTGCACTTTAATGGTTCAAAGCAATACTATAGTAAGTACTTCATAAACATGAAGCACTTACTATAGTGATGCATTGAACCCTCGACTTAGTCTTTGATATAATGCTAATTGATTTCTGTCTATAGTACATCAATATGATATTTGATTGTAATCTATTCAATTCATCAAACCATTGTTATTTCAATAGACCGATTGGATGCCCAATAATTCCGTATCAATACCTGAATGTATTCGGAGCACACATTACTAGTATTTGTATTGACTATCATAAAGTTGAACGATTCATTCATTTCTGTGGCAGGAAGGAAAACATTGTTGGAGAATAGCAATTTCTACTTTTGTACAATAATTACAAGGCATCTGCAATATAGACATGAACAAATCAAGAAACACTATTACACTCAATTTTCCACCATATAAAAAAAATAACAATTTTACCATAATTTTGTGGTTTGATCTTACCATATTGGACGAACAAAAATGTTTTGTTTAGAAAATGTAAACCCCATCAAAAAGGTATCTATTGAAAAATCAGTAAAGTATTGACCTTCTAAGTGACCTTGAATAATTAACTTGAACAGTGGCCTTGAACAATGACCTTCATAATCTTACCTGTGGTAAGTTAAGGAATACTCGAGCCATGATTAAAGTGTTCCCTGCAAGAATGCGACCGCTGTCTCAAGGGAATTTCTCTTCTCACATTGTCAGTGTATTCTGAAATATATTATCATATCATTCTGAATACAATATCCTTTTGGCATGTTTAGTTGATTGTAATTGTCAGATCACTTTATCATAATACATGAATTCTCTCTAATTGATACCCCTAAAACTAAGTTTAATGATTTACTCAAATAGGAAACAACTGAGAACAACAATAATTTATTAGAAAAAAAAAAATGGAAAAACAAAGGACACAAAAAGGACCTTTATCTATATTGCTACAGTGGTCTTTAACCCTTTCCCAAACAATAACGACATTTGACCACTTTGTTGCAGACGACTTTAGAAAACATTGTGGGAAAAGGAGAAATTGCTCATTATGAGCAATTATCCTTTTCCCACAAGGTTTTCTGGTCTTTCTGAAGAATATTGTTCAATTTTATCACATTTTGAAATGTCGTCTGAAAAATCTTTCAATTTGGGACAGTCGAAATTTTGTGTTTGGGAAAGGGTTAATGCACTCTGATGCAGGACATACAGGTGTGATAACTTCAGTAGATTTGGTGGAACTTGGTGGAAAGCAATAAATCAAAATTAAGGTACAGAAAAAATGATTTAAAAAGACTTCTTTTTGATTTACTTCAAATTTAAACTCTATTTAATGATGAAGGGATTGAGGAAATGAATAGCACAATTTTTGCTTAGTTCCAAGTTCCATTTGCTTTCAATAAAAATAAATCAATTTAAGACTTATTCCATCTACATGCTTTCTATTCAGTTATGTAAAGGCAACATTCCTAAAAGCTTATCCATTCTCGCGTAAAAGAATTTGTAACTGGTTCAAACTAAATGCAACAATAAAATCAAAATTAAAATTAGAAATGCGTTTTGTTTACAACATTCAGTCAAAAACATTGTGAGAAAAGGATGAATAATGCGCTATGAGCAATTGTTCCTTTTGTCCCATTGGTTTCAATAAACTTCTGCAGCTGTATTATGAAGTAAGGGATCTTGGGATTTCTTATTGAAATAGGTAAAGGGTTTTGGTTGTTGAAGGATATCCCTTACCTATCAAATCATTCAGAATTTCAATAGGAAGATTTAAGATGTCATTGTGAAGGATTTGAATTTATTTTTCTGGCATTTCTTACCCTTACCTATATTAAGCAAACAGGTAATGGTAAAGCTTTTGTCTCGTCAACGAAGAAAACACATCCAGTAACACTTAGTTAACCCTAAGAATGCTGGGTATTTTTAAATACCGGTAAATAGATTTTTGTGTCGACTGCTTTCCAAAACCTATCTGCTTAATTTTTATGAGGAAAGATACTCAGAGTAACAAATGGGTTAGATCAAAGGGCCAGCCGCCAATTGACTAAAGTCAGTTCCAGCACTTTGAGGGTTGACTTTGTTGGAATCATGTTGTTCAAACCATCCCCCCAAATGGAAATTTGTGAAAGATGGCAGTAAAGAGCAAGAAAAAAATCTTTATATCATGCACAAGGCTTTGTAAAAAAAAAAGAGAAAAATGTTCATTGGGAGCATTTTCTTTCTTTTTGTTAGTTTTCTATAAGTATTCTGCAGCAGACGCTTAAAATTGAGGGATTACAGGGGTAAGGTGTTTCCTTTCTATCAACCTCTTAACCCTTTCCCAAACAATAACAACATTTGACTTATTTGTTGCAGAAGACTTTGGAAAAATTGTGGGAAAAGGAGAAATTGCTCGTGACGAGCAATTTCTCCTTTTCCCACAATGTTTTCTGCCCTATCAGAAGATTATTTTCCATTTTCATCACATTTTGAAATTTCACCTGCAAACTCTTTCAATTTGGGACAGTCGAAAATCTGGTGTTTGGTAAAGGGATAACCTTACGCAGGTCACTTTATACTTCAGGAAAAAGAAGATAAATGATATAAATTTTTTATATATTAATGAAAACCAATAAAAGAGATATGCCTAGATGCATCTATTGCTAGATGTGCAAAAAAACAGCCGATGTACATGACATGGAACTTCTTTATCACAAGTTATTCCACATAATTTAGAAAACCTTTTGTCATAATTTGAAAATGTCATATTTATTCATATCAATATTGTTAACAAATCAACATCCCAATTCAATCAACCCATAGCGTTCAATTGAATATTATTAAGTCGTTTTAAATGTGAACATTTTAGTTAAATGTTGCAAACAACAGTTTTCTTATTTATATTGTAAAGTGTAATTGACATAGATAACTTATCCTTAATCTCTCAACAGTAATTTTCAGCAACTGACACAATTTAGATAAATATTCATGCGTATGTTTTCCTTTTATCACCATGTTATCAAATGTTGTCTGCGATATTCAAGTTCCTGTGTTTGGGGGAACGGGATAACTTTCTTTGACAAATAAACATAGATATCTACCTGTGATTTTACAATTCCAAATTTGTTTCACATCGAAAAATTTATCAGTGATAAATCGATCCTCTCTAACACACACAAGTAATGAAGTTTCATTGATAAATATCCACAATAACACACAAAACTGATATTGCCAATTTAAGAGAAAAATATTTTTTTCCTCTTTATGGAGCGGATGTGAAGGTTTATTAAGTTTATCCCAAGTCCCATTCAGAAGCACTGATTACCCATACTACCCCCCTGTACTACTTGTTATATTTGTTGAATATCCAATATAACTGATACTTACTTGGCCACTTTAAAACTGCCATGCCATCGCTGGGTACACCCTTTTCCAATCACGCACATACCGGCAGATATTTATCACTAAATCATGTGTCTTCGACTCATTTGTTATGTATGGAATTTTGGGATTGTGCAAAATTGAGAGCATCAGCTGCCACCACTTGCTTCTACAAATAAAATATAAAAAATAAGATTTCCTCTGCAATATTGGGAAGAAAATGATGTGCTCATTTCTTATTTCACAAGTGTTTCATGAGTCTTTTGTTACAAGTTTGTGATACATATATGAGAAAAAATTATAAAACTGCAATATTCAGTATGTTTCTCGAGGGTTCAAAATATATAACTACATGTATTTTTTAAACAGAAAAACAAAGATTTGAGTTTAACGCAACTGTTTCATAATTTGCTTTTATCTGATATCAATGACAAGTTTAACCCATTACCAAACAATAATGACATTTGACCAGTTTGATGCAGACTGCTCTGAAAAACATTGTGGGAAAAGGAGAAGTTGCTTGTTAAGAGCAATTTCTCCTTTTCGCACAATGTTTTTTTGCCCTATCAGAAGATTATTTTTCAATTTCATCACATTTTGAAATGTCGTCTGCAAACTCTTTCAATTTGGGACAGTAGAAAATTTGGCGTTTGGTTAAGGGTTAAACAGAAAAACATAGATTTGATTTTTACGCAACTGTTTGATAATTTGCTTTTGTCTGATATCAATGACAAGTTTAACCCATTTCCTAAATAAAAAAAAAATTCTCAATCAGAAATCCTAACAAAACCTATCAACATCAGTTGATGATCATAACCATGAAGCAATTACTATAGTATTGCATTGAATCCTCGATAAGGAATTGTAATTTTCAAAGATTAGTGATGTCATCTGCCATCTATTGCTTGTAATTTGTAGCAATACAAAAGTCACACATACCAGGATTTGGTTGATTGTGTCTGTCAAGTAAATGGAAACTCTGGGTATCCTGTTTGACAGCATTATAAAAAAGAAAAAATACTTAAACCCTTTACCAAACACAAATTTTCAACTGCCCCAAATTGGAAGAGTTTGCAGACAACATTTCGCAATGTGATGAAATAAAAAATAATCTTCTGAAAGGGCAGAGTCACATTATAATATACGTATTTTAATGCTCCTGTTAAAGGATACACATTGACAAAGGGAGACAATACTTGTCACAAGCAACTTCTCCTTTTGTCAAGCTCATTTCTTCACATTTCCACTGACCAATTGTTATTTTCATATGATTTATAAGTGATGGCTTGATCACTTTTAATTAGGAGCAATAAAAAAATCACAAATTAAGATTGGGTTCAATGTGTGTTTACATTCAAGTATCTCATTTCTTCAAAGATATATGTGTTGTAACATGCTTGTATTGTTCGTCAAAATTCACTGTCTGTAGCCCTCTATGCATGAATAATTATGACGCAGTATATCTAATACTTGACAGTCTTCTGAACACAGCCGAGACCATTCAGTGATTAAAGGAGCATTGATTGTCACAAGCAAATTATTTTTGTCAATTAGTAAAAATAATAATGCAAATTGTATTAACCCATTACCAAACAATAACGACATTTAACCAGTTTGTTGCAGACGACTCGGGAAAACATGGTGGTAAAAGGAGAAATTGCTCTTAATGAGCAATTTCTCCTTTTCCCAAAATGTTTACTGCCCTATTAGAATATTATTTTTCAATTTCATCACATTTTGAAATGTCGTCTGCAAACTCTTTCAACCTGGGACAGTCAAAAATTTGGTGTTTGGTAAAGCGTTAAAGTAAAGCTGCAGTCAATGGTTCTTAGAAAATTTCCAGTGTTACATACAACCACTTGTAATTATAATAGAATCAAATTGCCAATACCTATTATGTCTATTGATCACATGTATATGATTGTTCACACATACAGTCCTTATCTTATGCAATCCTTCATCTTTTCCATCATCATTTCGTAAATCCTGAGTCACATAAAATCTGTATCTGGTTTGACTTACGACATGCTGCTTTTTCAGTCACATGATTAATACTAAATATCCCCATCACCCAGAATGCCATTGAGGGTAGCCATCGTTACCATTCTGGTCAATGGTATAATAACTTCAAATGCTCCTGACATTAAATACAAGGTTAGGGGGGATGAAATCAATTGTCCGTTTTGCCCGGCTTGTCCCAAACCCGTAATGGACAAGTGAATCTTTACAGAAATTTACCATACAACCATTATATGGACAAGAGCAGAAGAGGATTTTGCGTTTGTGGACAAGTAAATCAAAATAAGATTCATTCTGTTTTGAGGGTACAGCCGCACAACACCCAACCTCCCTCTCAGACAAAATTCTTTCAAAACCTTTCATATGAAGGTTTAAGTTAATAACTTCAATTTTAGCTTTTCAAAACATACTGGGAATTAGAGTAATGGTTTTAATTGAATCCTTTCTGAAATCTTGAAGGTTAACAATTCTCTTCTCAGATACATTCTGAGGACTCATTGCAATACTATAACAAATCCTTCACATTTGGAAAGGACTTACCTCTAGTCTTGCATTGAAGAATTGGTTTAAATTATCGAAAACATATATCTTAAGACCAATTATTATGTGTAAAAAAGAAAAAAATAGCTCATATGGTTTCTCACTTGATCTAAAACAATAAGGAGTACTGCTCCTAAAACAATTTTCTACCTTTTTCAATAATTCCCAAGTCATCTTCTTCAGAGATATAAAATCAATCGAATGTTTTGAACAAGGCCAAACATGTTCATGTATAGGAAAAAAGAGATAAACATTTAAATTGAATGTCTACAAACAGATCATTATTCTTTAATGTATCATTTTATGTTAGTTTTATTGAGGTTTGTGGGATCACTTTCTGTCCATTAATCCATTCATTTCAATACAACTGTTTGGTTGAAAATAACACCAATAATAACAGGGTATAAAGAAGTAAGAAAAATAATCATTGCAACAAAAGAAGAAATTTCTTAAATTTTCTTTAACCTGCAATATTCAGTATGTTTCTCGAGGGTTCAAAATATATAACTACATGTATTTTTTAAACAGAAAAACAAAGATTTGAGTTTTACGCAACTGTTTCATAATTTGCTTTTATCTGATATCAATGACAAGTTTAACCCATTACCAAACAATAATGACATTTGACCAGTTTGATGCAGACTGCTCTGAAAAACATTGTGGGAAAAGGAGAAGTTGCTTGTTAAGAGCAATTTCTCCTTTTCGCACAATGTTTTTTTGCCCTATCAGAAGATTATTTTTCAATTTCCTCACATTTTGAAAAGTCGTCTGCAAACTCTTTCAATTTGGGACAGTCTAAAATTTGGTGTTTGGTAATGGGTTAATCAATCTGATACAGGTTGGTTAATTTGCTCATATAGAAAGATAGGTGTTGAGTATTTTAATGCAGGTATTCGATCTAAATCATATTATGAGTATGCCAATGAAGTCAGCATTCATTACCTACAGATTGATTTTAAAGGTTTGCTGTTTCAACAATTATTAGTTATGCCACAGGATTCCAAGGATCCAAAAGACTTTTACCTTTTAAACTTGGAACCGGCCTAACTTAATGCCATAGAATTGACCAATAATGCAACAGAGGATAACCATTACTATCATTTCTATGACCAATTTCTTAACACTCATAGAAATATGTGTGAAATGGGAAGACATCGCTATCTAAGACCAATTTCTAAATGCTCTTAGAAACATGTGTGAAAAGGGTAGACATTGATTTTTATGACCAATTTATTTACGCTCATAGAAACATGTGTGAAAAAGGTAGACATTTATTTCTATGACCAATTCATTTATGCTCATAGAAACATGTGTGAAAAGTGTAGACATTGATTTCTATGACAAATTTCTCAACACTCATAGAAACATGTGTGAAAAGGGCAGACATTCATTTCTATGACCAATTTCTTAATGTTCATCGAAAGATGTGTGAAAAGGGCAGACGTTGATTTCTATGACCAATATCTTTCTATCACAGCACTATGTTTATGGATTTACCAATGTATAAATGAATATGGACATTAATTCTGAATTGAACATATAAAGTTAGCTGAGTGTGTATTATTAAGAACTCAAAAATCAAGTAGTACCATTAATTGTATTCTATAGTATATCAGTAGCTATATCAGTAGCTTGATCAAAGGTTGGAATATTTAGCCTTCGAAGCACCTTGAATGTTACAAGATTGACAATTTCCAATATCAATTAACTCCTTTGCTCTGTACAAATCAAAGTGTTTACAATGTTTACACACTTTTCAATTGAGAATTTTGTGAGTGGTCCAAATGGAAAACAAAAGCAGCCAATGACTTTAAAGAGACTCTCAGAGATTTGTGCTTTTGGAGTAATAAATGTTAAAAATTTGATATTCATAATTCTTGTCACTAAACCAAAGAGCGTTTTTCAAATTCTTAACTTATAATTTGCC
Source organism: Cerastoderma edule (assembly GCA_947846245.1). NCBI lineage: Eukaryota > Metazoa > Mollusca > Bivalvia > Cardiida > Cardiidae > Cerastoderma > Cerastoderma edule. The sequence continues at coordinate 3,076,703 of OX401411.1, read as the reverse complement.
AAAACCGTGTTTTCTATAATTACTGGGAAGTGAGCCTTTATGCCTGTCTGTTCTTCTTTTTAAACAGAAAAACAAAGATTTGAGTTTTACGCAACTGTTTCATAATTTGCTTTTATCTGATATCAATGACAAGTTTAACCCATTACCAAACAATAATGACATTTGACCAGTTTGATGCAGACTGCTCTGAAAAACATTGTGGGAAAAGGAGAAGTTGCTTGTTAAGAGCAATTTCTCCTTTTCGCACAATGTTTTTTTGCCCTATCAGAAGATTATTTTTCAATTTCCTCACATTTTGAAAAGTCGTCTGCAAACTCTTTCAATTTGGGACAGTCTAAAATTTGGTGTTTGGTAATGGGTTAATCAATCTGATACAGGTTGGTTAATTTGCTCATATAGAAAGATAGGTGTTGAGTATTTTAATGCAGGTATTCGATCTAAATCATATTATGAGTATGCCAATGAAGTCAGCATTCATTACCTACAGATTGATTTTAAAGGTTTGCTGTTTCAACAATTATTAGTTATGCCACAGGATTCCAAGGATCCAAAAGACTTTTACCTTTTAAACTTGGAACCGGCCTAACTTAATGCCATAGAATTGACCAATAATGCAACAGAGGATAACCATTACTATCATTTCTATGACCAATTTCTTAACACTCATAGAAATATGTGTGAAATGGGAAGACATCGCTATCTAAGACCAATTTCTAAATGCTCTTAGAAACATGTGTGAAAAGGGTAGACATTGATTTTTATGACCAATTTATTTACGCTCATAGAAACATGTGTGAAAAAGGTAGACATTTATTTCTATGACCAATTCATTTATGCTCATAGAAACATGTGTGAAAAGTGTAGACATTGATTTCTATGACAAATTTCTCAACACTCATAGAAACATGTGTGAAAAGGGCAGACATTCATTTCTATGACCAATTTCTTAATGTTCATCGAAAGATGTGTGAAAAGGGCAGACGTTGATTTCTATGACCAATATCTTTCTATCACAGCACTATGTTTATGGATTTACCAATGTATAAATGAATATGGACATTAATTCTGAATTGAACATATAAAGTTAGCTGAGTGTGTATTATTAAGAACTCAAAAATCAAGTAGTACCATTAATTGTATTCTATAGTATATCAGTAGCTATATCAGTAGCTTGATCAAAGGTTGGAATATTTAGCCTTCGAAGCACCTTGAATGTTACAAGATTGACAATTTCCAATATCAATTAACTCCTTTGCTCTGTACAAATCAAAGTGTTTACAATGTTTACACACTTTTCAATTGAGAATTTTGTGAGTGGTCCAAATGGAAAACAAAAGCAGCCAATGACTTTAAAGAGACTCTCAGAGATTTGTGCTTTTGGAGTAATAAATGTTAAAAATTTGATATTCATAATTCTTGTCACTAAACCAAAGAGCGTTTTTCAAATTCTTAACTTATAATTTGCCAAAACCGTGTTTTCTATAATTACTGGGAAGTGAGCCTTTATGCCTGTCTGTTCTTCTTTGGGAAAGCTGGTTTTTAAAGAAACAAAGGAATTCTTTCTTGTGCGCTTTGCTATCGTCATATGACAACTAAAAAAAGATTATGTACTGAAAAATATGAGGTGATCCTTCAGGCCTGTCTGTGCTTCTACGGGAAAGCCGGTTTATAAATAAATGTAGGAATTCTTTCTTGTGGACCGGCTACTAGCGTCATTTAATAAGTGCATTTAAAGATTTAGGGAGACTCCGACTCCGATTGGGAAATTGCCTTTATGGGCCCCTGATATACAACGCTAAAAAGCTCTGGCTATTTAAACAAATTTCTGTACCAATGAGGACTGTGTAGATTTGGTGGAAGAAATGATCATAATAACAATGTCTCAATAATGAATTACATAAAAAAAAATACATCATTTATATAAAAGCACTGACCTTAAAAGTCTTCAATGAAATGATTTTCATCCTACAGACATGTTCTGACATTCTTCTTTCCTTCAGACAATGGACTCAGCTACCGGAAGTCATGACCGCATGGCACACCTTAGGGAATTTCCGAGTTTCAAGGAGTGACCTGGGCGCACTGCACACTCTTTTATACTTTAATCAGCATGCTATTTTTGGCTTATTGTTCACATTGTCTATATAATACCACGTGTATCGATGATCAAGAGCAGATTTTTGCAATTTTCGGGGAACAAGAATCTCGCTTTGACAGATAAAAAAATGCAGAACGAATTTTTTCGTAAAATGGCGGGGCACATAAAAAAGGGAGACAACTTTTTAGATATTCAAAGGGGAAACACCCATTCTTTCTTTCTACCTGTTAATGTAGTGTGCTCACGTTTAAGCACTATAGTACAGTATAGGCCTATATTACCAGGATGGCATATACCAGTACTAGGCTAGGAAATTAGTCTTTGGGAAATTCCCAAGGACACTCCACGGTGAAATAGATGATCGCCTTCAGGGATCGAACCTCGAGTCCCCATTGCCATTGAAGAAGTGGAAGACTGTGTTTCTTGGGAGTAAAATTACGATTGATGGCAACTCAGAGGAAGATGTGAACGCCAGATTGTCTAAAGCAAGAGGAACCTTTGCAGCCCTACGGAACATTTGGAAATCGTCAAAACTTTCCTTCACTACCAAGTTACGGATCTTCAAGTCAAATGTCCTCACCGTCCTGCTGTATAGATCAAAGTCCTGGAAAGTCACCAAGTCCATTGTCACAAGCTGGATGTCTTTCAGAGAAGGTGCCTTAGACAGATTCTGCGAATCGTCTGGCCAAACACGATCACCAATGCAGACCTCCATCGTAGAACAGTCACAACTCATCTATCCATGGAGATCAAACATAGAAGATGACGCTGGATTGGCCATTTACATAGAATAGAAGAGGCAGCTATTCCAAGAGTTGCCTTTAGATGGACACCCATTGGTCGTCGACCAAGAGGCCGGCCCAAAGTAACATGGCGTAGATCAGTTAAGAAGAGGAAAGAAAATTGAAGCTGGGGTCAAGTTCAGACATGGGCGAGGGACCGACTACATTGGCGAACTCTGGTTAAGGCCTTATGCACAAATCAGCGCGATGAGGACTAGATAGATTCTTTATTGCATGTATAATCATTGTTTTTCTCATAAAGCATTGGCGTAGCTTCCTAATGGCACGTGCCTACACTTCTATTTCAGGAAATAAAAAAATATAAAAAAGAAAAACGCGAAAGAAAGGGCTTCAATTTCCTACTCAACCCTTTACAAAACGCAAAACTTTCGACAGTCCCAAATTAAAACGGGTTGCAGACGACATTTCAAAATGTGATAAAGTTGGAAAGTAATCTTCTGGCAGAGTAGAAAACATTGTGGCAAAAGGACGAATTGCTCGTTAAGAGCAATTCTCCTTTTCCCACAGTGTTTTTCAGAGTCGTCTGAAACAAAGTGGTAAAACGTCGCTATTGTTTGGTAATGGATTAAACAAAATATATTTGTGTGCTCTCAAATATATGCCAGAACGCACCTGACTGCATTTTCCCGCCGGGGGAGCATGCTCCCGACCCCCAAGAATGAGTGGTTAAACATTTATTCCAGTCAAGCTACGCCCCTGTAAAGTGAGATATTCTTAGCCTCGGACGGTCTACTGACAAGCAGGCCTCTAGATGGACATAAGGACGGCCTCACATGTAAAAAAAGGTCTACGTTTCCTTGCAGACGACATATATATTTCTTTATTTAAGCAACTCAACGTCTTTTATGAACCTAATCTCTTTTTATCATCATGAAATCTTAGGCCAGGACAGATATGCGATTTTTTCACCAAACCTCAAACAAATTGCAACAGAAAATATTTCTGGTTATCTGACCACTTTGGGTGTTATCTATTACGTGTAAAAAATCTCCATTGAAAGGAGAGGTGGAAAACGGATTTTTTTCACCTGTAATATGTCACCTGTGAAAAAGAAAATACTAGGTTTCCAGACACAATGCAATCCTTTTTGTAAGTCACAGTTGCAAAACTTACGCTCAATTCAAACATGAGGATTAAAAATACAATCTTATGTTTGTGTTAATAAATTTTGAAGGTAACAAACCTATATATATAAAAACGTGACCTTGACTATTGACCTTGACTTCTAACCGGTGACTCTAATATGTTCTTATGCATGATTTTCGAACAGAAACGATCAACTTTTGACAAAAAGCCCTCTACACAAGTTTCTTTTTAACTATTTTATGAAACATGAAGCATCAATAATAATGTATGACTATATTACATATTGCTTTCTTAACTGTCATTGGGTTCAAGTGCATTAGGTTGGCAGTTAGAACAACTCGTCCCTTTGCATTATTTACATGCTATAGAACATTCCAATCCGTGGTTCCTGCACGAACAACCTCTACTGTCAAGGATGGTTTTGCACTTGCATCTAATATCTGCAAGCAGTTCCGATGGGGCAGGATGCACGTCTGTTCTTATTGGAATGCAGAGTCCATTTTCCAATTTGCAACCCCTAAGTTTTGGATCTTGTTCAGATTGTTCTATCAAATCCCATATGTGCCGCTTTGCGCAAAGACTGTGAAGCCTTATAGAAGCAGACGTCGGTGACAGGGTATGTATTTCTACAGTGTTTAAACTGTTTACAGTATTTTCTCTAAAGATTCGGAGGCGTAAACTGTCGAAGGAATCGTCACTGGATCCATAATAGAATGCCACAATAATTATTTCACCGACATATTCAACCTGTTCTGAATTCACACTTTCCTGAAAGTGGCCAAGCTCACTCTGTAGTACATGACACGATCTTACTTCTCTCAGTGCAGACCTCTTTCCAATTCCGAAATTGTGTGAAGTTGTATCACACCCAGTAAGGGCATGAAGAGCAGGAAGAATATTACAAATGTGCATACCAAGAACATTTTTGGGTTTCTTAATACTCCATGATCTTATTTTTTTATTTGAACTGAAATGTTTGTCCGATCGAAAGACAATGTCACTGTCGGTTATCACGGCATGAAAACATAAGAAACATAACTTTTGGTAACATAGTCCACATACAGTTGGCAGATACCTTTGAATAAGAGTTGTGGGTTAACGTGAACTACGTCATTTCCAAATTGCAGCAAGGAGTGTGTTTTCAAAGTCACATCTTGTCTGCTTTTCTTGAATAAAACGTCCATCACGTTTTATCTCTTAAGATCCTTAATAATGGCACTACCGATCTCCCTGGCATTGTGTGCGTTTACATCACCTGTTGATGTCACACCAGTCTCGATATTTTGCAGAGAATTTACCGTTGCGAATGGATTTCGCTCCTCCAAGAATTCAAAAATGATATTACGGGCTTTGGTATCTCTTTCTTGTCTTGACTGGGAGAATTCTTTATGTTGCTCACTTGTATGACATGAAGTGTTGGTTAATTTCTGTAGAGAATAATTGATTGCCCACAAATACGCATAGAGGGTAACCACTGGCCCCTCTGTACTTCCGTCATACCATTCCCTCTTGTCATACCTCCAGTGGAGTTAAGACTTCGCATAAGTGTCTGCTCAATTGTTAAATCGGTCGAAAGCCCTGCCCAATAGCGGTCAATACGGCGTATGACATGAAAACTGTTTTTGAATTTATCATATATGCAAAGATGATTTGTATCGGATAGTTCATTCATTTGTTGGAGGTAAAGATAGGTCGACTTTACATACTGATTATGCCCTGTAGCTGCGTGATAAGGAAGCATATGTTCCAATGAATGAATGTGCAGTTCCCAATTGCCAGTTCGTTCGGCTTCGATAAACTGTTTAATGATTCTAATCATGTCCATGTATTGAACCCAGAAACACGCAGTTGGGTACGACGCCAACTGAAGTAGTTTTGCGTCAAATCCTTCTTTCACATGTTTAGATACTTCATTATCATTAACATCTTCAAGCGAAATCTCTTTACTGACCAGCTGATCGTAGAAGTACATTACATCAGGTATTATATCGTCGGTAGCACCACACTCTTCATCGAGTGGCCCATATGTCTGCTCCAACAATGATATCGTGCTCTTGGGGGATTTCATATAAGATTGTTTCATTCGCTGCAACGTAATTCAAATGTTCTTCATCACTGTCACTTTCATAGTATGTCCTGTTTGCCTCTTGTCTCAACGGTATCCCATATCTATCTGAAGTAAGTATCGTATTAAGCACTGAATCTACCAAAAGGTGTCCACGGACTGCCCTTGACACTGCCTTGCCGCTCATCATTTGGTCAACTGCGTTTGGTGCATATACGGTCTCTTACACACCTTATAGTCCAGTTACAAGCTTAAGATGGCCTATACTTCCGAGAAAACTCATTTGCATATATGAAAACCTCCTAATCTTAGAACAACATTCTTCAATAGACTCTCGCGTGTCTCACTTTGTTTGATTGAAGACGCTTTCCAGTAAAGATGTTGATCAAATGTCACAATAGGTGTAGTTTGGTACCTACTAGCTTCTGTACACACAAAACATAAAGTTAAGTAAACACTGGACAAATCACTAGGATTTAGATCAATCACTGGTAAGAACTTGATAGATGATTTTCAAGGAAAATTGCCTCCTTCAACGGATTGCATAAATCCTGACAAACCAGAGGTTATTGACCTTAATGGTCGGGCAATTTTCAAAATGATATCTAGGTAGTCAGTTGGGTCTTGGACATTCCTGGTTCTAAGATCCTTCAGATTGATGCATGAACGCTCTAGTGGAGCCTTATTAAACTTGTTGTATTTCCTCACAAGTACTACAAACTAATATTTCACAGCCATATACAGCTTTCCTAACACATGTTGAGTGCGAAGAGAAAATTATGCTGTACTAGTAAGGAAATGCAATGAGCATCTAAAAGAAGAGGTTGCAGTTATTATCCATCAACAAAGGGTTCTAAAATGTAGTTTTACAGAACAAGTATATGTTTCTTTAAACCTGTTCGATATTACAGTTACTTTATGGCGAATATTCACTCATTTGTGCATAGAAAACAACTCTCGGATGAGTTCATCGAAAGAAAAATGCGAAACAAGAATTATGGTCCGAACTGGATTCCGTAGTTTTTTTCCCCGAAGTCTATGTATCATTTTTTTTATTCTCTTGTTGATAAAAATTCAACTGAATATCATTATTTGTTTTTAAACTATACATTATTAAATTAGAAAATTATGCATAGTATGATAGTAACGTTACAATTAAATATTCAACGGTCTTACACTCTACTATTTCGTTCAAAGTGTACTTGACACAATTTTTTAGTGACGTCATCAGTGACATAGTATTTATCGCGACGCGTCAAACATCGAATACACACCATTTCAGACAAAATATAGGTGTATGCTAATAAAGATCTTGCAAAATTATAAAACAAGTTCATGAATTAAGAAAGATAATGCTTTATATTATCTGCATTGTAACAGAAATGATGATATCTGCAATTGTTTTGATATTGTCTGCAATGATAATCGATGATGACTTCCGCCGAGGAAAATCACGCGTATGGAGGTCAATTTTCTCCTATATCTTTTAAACAGCAGCGAATGAACATGGCGATTTTTTAGGGAACGTTAAGTAATAAGTGGTTTACATGATGCAAGTGTTTTTATTTCTGTTGCAATTTGTTTGAGGTTAAACTGCATCTGTCCTGGCCTATCTAGCTAATAAGAAAATAATAATCCACATTCTTCTACATTGCATTCAGTTTGGACAATACAAAAAATTCCATACAAATAAACGAGTTAAATAAAATGATTTCCTTGATCCTTGATCCACGAACTAAATGTCACTTATTTCTCGACGTGTTTGTCTCTAAGGTAGTGTATTGCTCACAGGTAATTTACACTATGGCAAGTTCATTTATATGTGTTGTGGATGTGGGATCCATTCTTTATAGGGGTTTGAGGAGGATCAAATAGTTCAGTGTTCTCTATAAAACAACAAATTTCTGGTTGGATGGTGGTCCTTGAGCTCTCAATCTGTAGGTGCAGTTTAATACTAATGACGAGTCACCGTCTTTATTTTACCCAGAATACATGTACCCTTTCATTGGCGTGCCTAAACATTCATTTCAGTCAATGACAGAGTTTTATATCATTCTTTTAATTAACCCATTACCAAACAAAAAAAGACATTTGACCAGTTTGTTGCAGACAATTCTGGAAAACTTTGTGGCAAAAGGGGAAATTGCTCGTTACGAGCAATAACTCCTTTCCCACAATATTTTCTGCCCTATCAGAAGGTTATTTTTCAATTTCAAAATGAGAAAAAATGTGGGTTAATCAAAAATGGGAAAATCATTCAATATTGAAAAACTTTATTACAACTACATACAATTAGCAATAAATACAATAATTATTTACACTTCATAATCTCCCAGATATTTTCCTTAACCCTTTTCCTCATTTAAATGCAACTGATTCACAATACTAAAGAAACACCATGATGAAAGTACAAATTGCTTAAAAGAAATTTATATTTATGTAACAATAGTATCTGCCAAATTTCACAAAGTAATGGTTCTTTTCATATTATTTCATTATTGTTAACTGATGTTGCTGTCCATTCTGATCAGTCAAAATCTAACTCAAGGAATGAGTTTAATCTAGTATAATTCTATAGATGAAATTATGAAGATTTCACAGAGAAATCACATTCCTTGTCACATTTGCTAATGTTTAAACGATTTTCCAAATTGAAAAATAAGAGTGGTCCAAATTGACAGGAACAGCAGAGGACAAAAATAACTTGATAATAAGGCATGTTCTTTATGATGATGGGGTAAAAACAATTGATACAGAAGGGTAAATTGGTCATTAGGAGCAGTTCATTCTTGTGCCACAAGTGTTTCCGAAGACCTCTACTGCCAAAGTGTCGAAAAGAGGTGTTATGGAGTTAGGGATAAAACTATTTAATGTCGGTTAAACTCTCTATTTTCTTCACCATTTTCATTTGATCAGGGAGTCTCTAATTATGTTTATATTATGTTTAAATGTTCAATTTCTATCCTTCATTGATCTGGAACTGGTGTGAAAGTCAGATAACCATTCCCAATATCCAAAGTGACATGGAGCAAAGCCTTTACTACAGCTGCTCCTTTATCTTTACGATGCTTGGGAAGGGCATTCAACACACAACCTTTCCCATACAAGGCAATTTCTCTACCTTATGGGCACCATGATGGTAAATAGGAATGTCCAGATTAGGTCCTCTGAAGGGTACAGCAGCATTGTGTTATTCATGTATAAAATGTATGCTATACTTTAATGTTGATTTAATTTGTATTATTGTTCACACAAACAGGTCACTTGTGTGAACAATACATAAAGAAAAGTCAATATTAAAGTTGTCTCAGTTTTCAACCAAAAACATACTGAAAGTAACACTGGGAATATGAATGGCTTAGATTGTATTTGAAGCAACAAATCTTAAACATTATTAGTGTTTTACATCACGTCACTATTGTAGTAGAAGCTTTGCAATGACCTTTACTGATGGAAGTTGAGCTAAAACACCCAAAATCCATAATCGCTTAACCCATTACCGAACACTAACGACATTTGCCAAGTTTGTTCCAGACAACTCTGGAAAATATGGTGGGAAAAGGAGAAATTGCGATTTCTCCTTTTTCCACAATGTTTTCTGCCCTATTAGAAGATTATTTGTCAATTTCATCACATTTTGTTTATGTTGTCTGCAAACTCTTTCAATTTGGGACAGTTGAAAATTTGGCGTTCGGTAAAGGGTTAATAAAGTGTTCTGTTGAAACCATTCAATTCCCCCACCTCTGTAATAACCTTAATGAACTCGAAATCAGTTGACAAACCAAGGGGCTTACCTTCTTTACTAAAGTCAGGAAAGGTGCTTTTAGACGAATCAAAATGAATAAATGGAATTATTTATAAAAGGTGAAAGGAATGTTGCATAGGCTTTATAATCAAATTAACATGGTAGGAACACTGTCATCTTTGCCCCAGATGTTTCTCTGGGTCAGGAAATGGAACTCCAAACTGCATGCAAGTTTTACGTAAAGTTTTCTCATATATCTTGTTTAATTTGGCCGATTGCTGGAGAGCGTATTTGATATCTTCTATCTCTTCAAAGAAACCCTGTCAATGTAGAAAAACCAAATGTTTAGTAACATACCACAACCATATATTTGAAGTATTTAAATGCACAATCCACATGTGTCTGAAAACAGCATAAATTAACAATAGTATTGAGTTTGTACTTCACAAAAAAGGCCATTAGTTAAAGATACTCTCTTGGAATTGTGTGTATTTGAAGTTACAAACGTAAAGAAATTGGTATTGACAATCCTTGTCACTAAACCAAAGACCGTTTTCCATTTCTTTACTAGTAAGTTGCTAAAAGTCTTTACTTTCGTTAATTAACATGAAGCGAGCCATTGTTTTTGTCTGATCATCTTTGGGTGCCCACCAATTAAACTTCATTGTCTACACTTGATTAACATCTTAAATAGCAAGGAGCGCTCGGATTAAAAAGTGGTGATCACCTGGTTAGAAAAATCATGTGAAACATGTAAAAATTCTGTCATTTATCCAATATTAACAATGTGAACATTTTAATTCAATTTTTGGGCGTTAACAGAAACTTATTCTTGTGGCACATCTGCTTTATAAAAAGGTGTCTGCAGCAGATACATTTAAGTGAGCACTTTGGAGCAAAGTACTAAGGTTTTAAGGACGTTCTCTGTAGTTTTTACTGCGCACTTCATCTGCGCATCCAAGGGAGTAAATAAATCTGTTACCGAAGAGGTACTTGCACAGAAGTCGGATAATCGTTTGTATTCGGATGAAATTTACCGTATGCGATTATTTTAAAAGAATAATCATATTGTCTATAAAATTATAATAGGTTATTAACATTATTATATATTTCTCAAGCATATTAAGCCCCCAGCTCCTAATTTTCAAGTTTAAAGTTATTTTAGTCATTTTTATAAATGGTTTTTCAAATATGGTTACCATGGAAACTGTCATTTTACAGAAAAACTAACTTGTCAACATATACTTTTTTTGCATTTTGTATTTCAAGATTGAATTTCACTTCACATACTGAAAAATAAGAAAATTTTATGAAAGGAATTTTGAAATATCTTCATTTCTTTGTAATATACATACCAATTTTCATTGTTTTTTATTGAATTCAAAAATTTGAAAAACTGATTTGGATTTCAAAAATTGTTCAGATTGTAATAATTCAAACATCATTGAACAATAAAGTATTCAATGTATGAATTCATGTTTTTTGTGCTTATAAACCTTCCAGAATTATTTTTATTAACTTTGAAGATGGTATGGTCATCTTGACATTTTTGCCCCAAACGGTTACCATGGAAACTCTCATTTTACAAAAAACTAACTCGTCAACCTACACTTTTCTTTTCATTTTTGCATTTACAATACAATTCTGAATAACATATAAAAAATTCAGCAAATTCTATGAAAGGATTATTTTGTTATAAAACTGTAGAACATGTCCTTAAAGGACTATTTTTATTTAATTTCCTTTAAATAAAATGTCTTCGTTCTACCGATAAAATGACAGCATAAATTTCCAAAGTAGCATAAGACTAAATTATTGACACCTTTCCAACAATGTTAATAACCGTACAGATATGATAAAGAGCATTTTTATTGCAGATATTGTCAAATGTTTTTTTCATAAACAACAACCTAAACTTAGATAAAGAGGCTGGACTTTTAGATACCTTTGTCACATGGGTCTTAAGAAATATTTGAGACTGTGTGTCAAGTGACCCAATCAAGATGTGCGAGAAAGAATCACTGCGTCTATTTATTAACCAGCTTTTCAATAGAAATGCTGTCAGATGGGAAGGCTCATTCCACAGTACTTAACAAAAATCAAGAGATTTCAGCAGCTTAGAAGAAATTGAAAATGGTATTTGGATTGGTGACGATGATTGTTGATGTCAAATTTTTAACATTACTCCCAAAGCAAAAATCTCTGAGTTAGTCACTTTGAGTATAATAATGAGAAGACCATATCACACAGTTGATGGACAATTCATATGTCATCACAATATTCACACTTAAAATCCCTGGTCCAGGTTTATGATCAATCTCATTGTCATAAAGTATCAGATCAATATTTAACCCTTTCCCAAACAATGACGATATTTGACGACTTCGTTGCAGACGACTCTAGAAAACATTGAGGGAAAAGGAGCAATTGTTCGTAACGAGCAATTTCTCCTTTTCCCACAAGGTTTTCTGCTCTTTCTGAAGAATATTTTTCAATTTCATCCCATTTTGAAATGTTGTCTGCAAACTCTTTCAATTTGGGACAATCGAAAATTTGTTGTTTGGGAAGGGTTAAAGAGGAAAGCCAAAGAACTCAAACCTACATGATCTAAACCTGCTAGTTCCTGCTTTAGCTGATTCAGCTGTTTTTTCAGTTTTCTGTTCTCTTTCTTCACAACAAAGATGTCATCAGATTCATCACCTGAAATGTATCAACCCATTCCAGAATGTTTAAATGCTTAAAATTCAAATTAACAGAAGACAACAAAAACTGGGGCAGAATGAGATAATCACTCTTATGATCATGGATGGGAGAAAAAGGTACATTTCTCCTTTGAGGCAGTTTTTCTACAGCAGATGTGTGAAAGTGCAGATTCAGTAGTTTGATGCATTCTGAAGAAAGGGGTAAAAATAGAAATTTGACCTAAAATGCAATTAATGGACTTAATTGGATTTTCAGGTTACATCAATTTCTGTCAAACAAAAAAGACTATCACAAATTGATGTAGCTTTTATGTAACCCTTTGAATTTAGACCCACAACTAAATTAAGAAACAATTTGATTGAAAACAAAAAACAAAAAACTATGGATATGGTGCTATAAAAGAACCATATTGGAAGCCAAAGCAGATGACTATACTAAAGTATCAAACAGGGGCCTCCGTGGCCTAGTGGTTAGAGTACAGAACTTGAAATCACATGGCCCCTCTCCGCGTGGGTTCAAATCCTGAGAGGGATATGGATTTTCATGAGAGGCAGTCTCCCGACTGACTTACGGAATGCCGATGGTTCTACCCGCCTCGACCAGCCCTTATGGGCAGTTGAGTATGGGGTCTTCCTCCATCATTAAGAGTCGGGCATCGCTACATAACTGAAATAATGTTGATGTGATGTAAAACCCATATAAAAAAAAAAAAAAAAAGTATCAAACATCATTTTTGCAATACTAGGATGAAACCATTGTCATAAAAGTAGAGCTTTCTCACCATGAGCATTTTTCGTCTTTTATCACAACAGTTCATTGCTTGTTCACCTGTATGTTTGCTAAAAACCAGGATCCCAAATGGTGTGATTGTAAGTGCCTTAACTTAAGTTCAGACAACTCCAATATGGTTCCTGACAGCTGCAGAATATTTCACCCTTGAGGGTTCTTTAGTAAGTGACTATTGCCTCGCCTTATGTTGTTAAAATACCCAGTAAGCATGTCCTGTAATGCTAAAAAATGAGCGCTGCACATTAATATAAGACAAAGAAAGTATCGGTGTAATACTCTTAAAACCACATTGCAATACATATTATGTACTGCAATGTGGAGAAAAGGTAATGCAATAAATAAGTGTAAAGATTAATGGTTGTCATCATTTTGAAGTTTAATGGGTGCCCAAACTACTACAAAAACAGCAACTAACATAGGAACAGAAGGTCAGCCTTATTGAATACGAAAGAAGCATGTCTACCTTTTCCATGCCTAAAGCAAACTACTTCTACAACGGGCTTGGATAAAGCTTGCGGCCAATCAAAGTGTGGCTGCGTTAAGCTGTCCCGCTAACAATTATCGGATACTCAAGTTTAGTATGGGACTTTGAGGCCTTATTGAAAGGTAAACATGTGCTCAAAAATGAATTGATGGAACATGAACAACAGTGCAACAATATTCCTCTTATACCTTGGTATATCCATGAACTGCCGTATTAATACAGCCCTTAAAAAAAGTATATAATTATGTACACAGGAATCAGGAAAATGTAGGTTTTGGACTGATTTTTTGTTTTACTGGACTGATTACAAGTCAAGATTTAATGAAAAATTCAGTCTGGATAATAGACACTCTACACACCTAACAATACCTCCAGAATCATAATTAATCTGTATGAGGTATGAAGGGTTTTCAGCTGAGTCTGGGACCGATTGGGATTAGGAGATTTCCTAATCCCTGTATGTACATGTATATAATTTAACCCTTTCCCAAACAACACATTTTTGACTGTCCCAAATTGAAAGAGTTTGCAGACGACATTTCAAAATGTGATGAAATTGAAAAATATTCTTCAGATAGAGCAGAAAACCTTGTGAGCAATTTCTCCTTTTCCCACAATGTTTTCTTAAGTCGTCTGCAACAAAGAAGTCAAATGTCGTTATTGTTTGGGAAAGGGTTAAGGGGAATCCTTACCTGATCCATCAGGTGACCTTGACCTGATATTTTTCATTCTATTTTTAGATTTAAGTTGTATCTGAAGTAACTTTAAATCCCGCTCTAATACAGTAACCTCTTCTGTTTTCTCCTTCAGTTTCTTGTCAACCTCCAGCATACCAAGCTGGAAACACAAAGTTCATAATTTGTCAATTAATTTATTCAACACTTCCATCATATATTGTTCCTTTTGTCAAGTTTGTTAGAATGGCCATTTTGAACTGTTTTGTGATAAGTGATGGTCTCTTGATATGTCATGTTTTTGAGAAAAGCCAACATTAAGATTAGTGATAGTCACTAGATATGTTATGTTGTTTGTAATACTTAAGTGAACATCTTTAATAGTTTCTAAATGTATCATGTTTTGTTTGTAGTACTTACATTAAGCTTTGTGATAGTCACTAGATATGTCATTATTTCTTTTTTTAATACTTACATAAGGATTGTTACAGTTTTTAGATATGTCATGTTTTGTTTGTTATACTTACATTAAGATTTGTGATATTTTCTAGATATGTCATGTTCTGTTTGTTATACTTACATTAAGATTTGTGATATTTTCTAGATATGTCATGTTTTGTTTGTAGTACTTACATTAAGCTTTGTGATAGCCACTAGATATGTCATTATTTCTTTTTTTAATACTTACATAAGGATTGTTACAGTTTTTAGATATGTCATGTTCTGTTTGTTATACTTACATTCAGATTTATGTAAGACTCTAGATATGTCATGTTCTATTTGTTATACTTACATTCAGATTTGTGTAAGACTCTAGATATGTCATGTTCTGTTTATAATACTTACATTCAGATTTGTAATAGGCTCTAGATATGTCATGTTTTGTTTGTTATATTTACATTCAGATTTGTGTAAGACTCTAGATATGTCATGATCTGTTTTTTATACTTACATTCAGATTTGTGTAAGACTCTAGATATGTCATGTTCTGTTTATAATACTTACATTAAGATTTGTGATAGTCTCTAGATATGTCATGTTTTGTTTGTTATACTTACATTAAGATTTGTGATAGACTCTACATATGTCATGTTTTGTTTGTTATACTTACATTAAGATTTGTGATAGACTCTACATATGTCATGTTCTGTTTGTTATATTTACATTAAGATTTGTAATAGACTCTAGATATGTCATGTTTTGTTTGTTATATTTACATTAAGATTTGTGATATTCTCTAGATATGTCATGTTCTGTTTGTTATACTTACATTAGGATTTGTGATATTCTCTAGATATGTCATGTTCTGTTTGTTATACTTACATTAAGATTTGTGATAGTCTCTAGATATGTCATGTTCTGTTTGTTATACTTACATTAAGATTTGTGATAGACTCTAGATATGTCATGTTCTGTTTGTTATACTTACATTAAGCTTTGTGATAGTCACTAGATATGTCATTATTATTTTTTTTAATACGTACATTAGGATTGTTACAGTTTTTAGATATGTCATGTTCTGTTTATAAAACTTACATTAAGATTTGTAATAGACTCTAGATATGTCATGTTCTGTTTGTTATACTTACATTAAGATTTGTGATATTCTCTAGATATGTCATGTTCTGTTTGTTATACTTACATTAAGATTTGTGATAGTCTCCAGATATGTCATGTTCTGTTTGTTATACTTACATTAAGATTTGTGATATTCTCTAGATATGTCATGTTCTGTTTGTTATACTTACATTAAGATTTGTGATATTCTCTAGATATGTCATGTTCTGTTTGTTATACTTACATTAGGATTTGTGATATTCTCTAGATATGTCATGTTCTGTTTGTTATACTTACATTAAGATTTGTGATATTCTCTAGATATGTCATGTTCTGTTTGTTATACTTACATCAAGATTTGTGATATTCTCTAGATATGTCATGTTCTGTTTGTTATACTTACATTAAGATTTGTGATATTCTCTAGATATGTCATGTTCTGTTTGTTATACTTACATTAAGATTTGTGATATTCTCTAAATATGTCATGTTCTGTTTGTTTTACTTACATTAAGATTTGTGATAGTCTCTAGATGTGTCATGTTCTGTTTGTTATACTTACATTAGGATTTGTAATAGACTCTAGATATGTCATGTTCTGTTTGTTATACTTACATTAACATTTGTGATATTCTCTAGATATGTCATGTTCTGTTTGTTATACTTACATTAAGATTTGTGATAGTCTCTAGATGTGTCTGTTCTGGTTGTTATACTTACATTAAGATTTGTGATATTCTCTAGATATGTCATGTTCTGTTTGTTATACTTACATTAAGATTTGTGATAGTCTCTAGATATGTCATGTTCTGTTTGTTATACTTACATTAAGATTTGTGATATTCTCTAGATATGCCATGTTCTGTTTGTTATACTTACATTAAGATTTGTGATATTCTCTAGATATGTCATGTTCTGTTTGTTATACTTACATTAAGATTTGTGATATTCTCTAGATATGTCATGTTCTGTTTGATATACTTACATTAAGATTTGTGATATTCTCTAGATATGTCATGTTTTGTTTGTTTTACTTACATTAAGATTTGTGATAGTCTCTAGATGTGTCATGTTTTGTTTGACTTCTTTTTCATACCTCTTCATCAAATTGGAATGCATTGTTAGCACCCTACAAAATAAAATTACACACCTATTTTAACATAAGTCAAAGCACTTTTCATCAAGGTCAAAAGGTCACCCTTTAGAGAAATTATCATTCTTCATACATATATAGTTGCTTTCTATTGTGGCTTTCAAATTTGATCAGTCAAAGAAATGTATGAGGGAAGGGTTGACAGGGGTGGTGAAATCAGAGTTTGATCAACTTGTCCATAAACACCAAATCTTTTTCTGTACTTGTCCGTATAATGATTATATAGTAAATTTCAGCAAATAATTAATTGTCATTTTAACCCTTTACCAAACGCCAAATTTTCGACTGTCCCAAATTGAAAGAATTTGCAGATGACATTTCAAAATGTGATATAATTGAAAAATAATCTTCTGATAGGGTAGAAAACATTGTGGGAAAAGAAGAAATTGCTCATTAAGAGCAATTTCTCCTTTTCACAGATGTTTTCCAGAGTGGTCTGCAACAAACAGGTTAAATATTGTCATTGTTTTGTAATGGGTTAAGCTTTTGGACAAGCTGGGCAATATCAACAATTGATTGTGCCATCCCTGTTTGAATGGGTATATGAAGAGATACTTATTTAACAGCTGAAAGCACCCCATTTAATGATTCATCTTTTTTGATAATCTTTAGCATGAACTGCTTACATTGGATTTATAATATTTAAAACTTACGCTGATGATTTCTTTGTATCAGCATCATTAATCTCCTTCCTCTTTATGACTCTATCTAGAGACGGATAACCAAGTTTGGGATCAGTTTGGACATGTATACTGAAATAAAGAGATCATTCTAAAATAAAAGATCATCCAATAAGAGTAAATATGTGAAAATACTTTCTTCTCACATTGCCAGAATGATTTTAGGGCCATGGTTCTACTAGAACAGATGGAGGGAAACAACTGATGAAAATTTGGCTTCGAAAGTTGCCACTTTAAAATTGAACAATTATTGTAATAATGGCCAACAGTTCTTAGATATCCAAAAAAAGCATATATCTAAACACTATGTTTAACAATATAAAAAGGCACAAGTCATATTATATACTTAATTAAATGAACCTGCAACAAGACCTATGAACCAATTATGTGATAAGTAGAAGTTACTATATGAGCAAATTCTCATTTTGACTCAATAGTTATAACCAATGATCACAAAGTTAATATCATTTCAAGACTTAATATGTGTCCTCTGTTATTGCTTTGAACTTAGTCCTGTCTCAAATGTAATATGAGGGAAAGGGTTAGTCAGTATATTTATTAACATAATGAGAGTAACATGTATTACTCAAAACAGTTAAAAATGACCGTTAAACCTCTTTATCTGCACATATAAAGTTTTCTGGATCATTCATTGTGTTAACTCTTTCGCTGCCGCTCTTGCCATTCTGTGAGCCCAGCATGCCAATCTCGCCTATCAGCAATTCAGTACCCTGTCATTTCCAGATGGATTTTCCTTTACACCACAGAGTATATATAAAAATCACCCAAACTTAATGTGGCACTGAGAAGTACATTCTGTGAGCAAATTGGCAACAACACAATTACTCATTATTTGAAGACGATAATCTTGGAATACTGGATATCCTTTATAAATCCAAAACTTTCCTAGATGTAGATGTGCTTGGTAATTTGAAACATAAATTAATAGCATAAAAACATTGCTCTTAGTTGAACATTCCTTATTATAGTTTTTGTGTATGTAGCAAGAAACTCTCTTAAAAAAGTCGAAACAACATATATGATAATTAATATTTTCAAACAAAAAAATGGTGTGCTGGTTCACATTTGAGTTGGCTCAGTAAAATGATTCCAATAAGAATCAACACATTTGTGTTTTAACCAAGACTAATTACCAGAGATGATAAAGGAAGGGTTGAAAATGTGTTTTTGTAAAAAGTTCTAGGCATGTATACACTTACTCTCTAGTGGTGACATAGTTCCTTAGTAGTTCATTTACTTTATTGGACTCCTTTATATCTCCAAGCTCCTTCACTGCATCGTCACGTTGATGTTTCACTTTTAACAACTTAAGTTTCAATTCCTCATTTTCTTTTGTTAACTGCAAATAACAATTACAATGTGTGCATGAGGAAATTTCATTAAACATATTAATCAATTTCTCTTTTGTTCATATTGTCGCAACTGTATTATTTTCATATTTTTGCTATTTTCAAACAGAATTTGCAAGTACTTCACATTTGGTTGATAGATTGTGCTGCAATGGTTGTTTTGCCATTTTTAACAGTAATTCAAACATATCACAGCGTTCATCGCATCAATCATTGTGCCCGGTAAATACTCACCAAATCTGCCCGACATTTGGCTTAGCCGAATTCCCATGTGGAAAAGAGATGAAACTTAATATTTTACATTTTAGTGCCACATAAATGTCTTCTTGCCAAACTAAAGACTATGAAGCACACTTTCTTGGATTGGAACTAATCAAACAAACAGAGTACAAAGGGTAGTCACGACGGAGCACTACTAGACGCGGGATCAGTACCAAGCAAGGTACTATACACCACAGGGATATGTTCTCAGGTGACTTTTCAGCTATCATTTATTATCGAAGAAAAATATGAGTAAATTAGAGACGTTGCTGTAGAAGCCAGAAAATACATATTTATATAAAAAAAATATATGATAATTAAAGATATTAATTTAGAAGCAACAAACTTATCCACAAACTAGATTAAATGGGAATTCATCCTCTAACCTCACGATGGATAAGATCATTCCTTAAAGAACCCAAAAAGTGGCTGTCGATGGTTTCTATTCAGACACACTGCCTGTTCTTTCTGGAGTGCCTCAAGGATAAGTGCTAGGCCCCTGCTTGTTCCAAATTTACATAAATGACCTCCCTAATTGTATCCATAGTTAAGCCAGACTGTTTGCTGATGACAAAATTGTCTATCACACTGTAAAATCTACTACAGATTCAGCTATCCTCCAAAATGATCTCTTTGCCCTCGAAAAATGGGAAAGAGAATGGTCCATGGAGAACAAATGTGAGGTGTTGAGAATCACTCGAAAAAAACCAAACATTCTTCTACCCTTACACCCTCCATAAAACAGAACTTAAATCTACTACTGCAGCTAAATACCTAGGTGTCACAATAAGTAATGATCTAAACTGGTCTACTCACATAAACCAGACTTCGCGAAAACTGACGGTCCGATGGTCCCGACTGCCAATTTTGTCCAAGGACCGACGAAAGTTATAAGCTTGTCGGACGCATGACCGGCGAAAAAAAGCTCCGACAAATAAAAAGACTGTGCAATAATCAGCTTTTCATTTACCCCTTTTCATTATCAAGGTCCATTGTTATTACTTTGGTACCGATCTTTTTCAATGAATATAAAAACTCGCTATGTTGCCGATTCCATTATTTGTTTATACTCTTCCTTGTGAAACGTCGATTTGTTTTCCCGCTTAACATTGGACCAATACGTCTACAACGAGCCAATCAAATACCTAGATAGATACCGGTACTTGGTTTTGATGAAAGTGACATCATTTCGCGATTGATTGTTATGAAGGCCAATCAGATTGCGCGATATATTTATAGAAATAACTATTTCGGGGTTTTCCCACAGAAGTTCATCTGTTTACACATAGATACTGCCGCTCAAACAACAGAATTGGCCCTACCCGACCAAAAGATGATTTCATTTCCATTCTTCTGACAATTTTACCAGATTAGTCCCTATTTTCGGACCGACAGATTTCATTTCGGACTGACAGATTTCATTTCGGACTGACAGTAAATGACTGCCTGACGGTCCGAATGACCTGTGGACCTGAAAAGTTTTCGTGAAGTCTGCATAAACAACATAACAGCCAAAGCAAATAAAAGGTTATTTTATTATAGTGTCACGGTTATCACCCTTATTTAAAGGGCCAGCCAGTTTTGGCTTATGAGACACTTTTCACTGATTATACCAAGTACCTCCCAACTTCTATCACTATGCCAGGCCCCTAGCGCATATTAGTCCTTAACCATTGAATTTAACAAGCTCACAGCTCACGAACCAGACATTTCGGAACAAGTACAGGAAAAACTCAAGGATCTAACTCAAAAGACTCACTAAAGTTTATCAAAAGAAACAATCTTACTATTCTATATTTCCACATTCTTTCATTAAGACAAACCATACAATTGTAAAGAGTCGCCGTTCGACATATTACTTAGATGGGGAAAACATCCGAACAAAATCGTGTCCGAATGACATATCAACTTTATTAATTCAATTTAAACGCAAATTAGAAAGTGATGAAAGAGTATGCTTTAATAGAATTTATAACGATACAATATTTACATACCCGCATACATGTGTGAATATCTGGATACGCCATTGGTATATCTGACTACATATTTTACAAGAAATCTTGAAAAATAAACATTTTGTTTATCGTTGCCAACTCAATATACCTCTACAGAGTTGTCGTTCGTTACTTTAATAACTGATGGTTGCACTCCAGCAACGTTTCGCTACCGTTAAAATAGTTTCACCATTAATCGAATTTATAGTGTTGACCCCCCTGGCGCCGGATCTTAACATACGTTGTTATGGTCTGTAACCTATAATTATTTATTGATGTAGGTTATATCATAGGATCCGGCGCCAGTGTTTGACCCAAACAAGTGATTTAAATCAAAACAAAGATATGGAAGCCACCCACCGCGAAACAGAAACGACATCAAACCACTTTGTAGCAGAGTACTCTTGAAAACTTTGTGGTAAAGGAGAAATCGCTTGTAATGCAAAAATGCGGAGTTATGTGGTAGTGTGATGTGTCATTATTGGCCGGTCCCCAATCCCAGACCTTTACCACTACACAGCGGAGTCTTTGTTTTTATGTCCCATTTTCTAACACGCTCACACAGCATATGGATTATGCATGGATAAAGCTTCTAAAAATCGCACCACATTCATTCCATTAGGAGTTCATTTATTTATGATCACATAAAAAACCCTTATGCTCATAATCTAAAATGTTGGATATGGTATTTCCTGCTAGCTGTTGCCAACATTTCTTTTTTTCTTCTTCTAAAAACGTTTTATTGCAGGTGCTCTTTAGAATTGTCTTAAAGGAATGATACTAAAGAATATCGCAAGAGAGGGATTATCTTTTTTATTTCAACGACTGCATGCAAATATCAAGTCCTTAATTCACAAGGGGATGACCAGCAACAAGAACATATTTTAGGTCAATAATGGACGGTAATATGGTACTTCATAGTCTGGAGAAGTTTTGTTAAGGAGAGACCGAAAAGTAGCTGCACATTTTTGTATGCACAACCAGGAAGAAAATATATGTATAGGTAAAGGAGAACTCTGCCAGGTGGTATGCCGAATTGCACTTAGAGGGTGACGACCGTTTCCCCGCAGTTGATTCATATAGTAATCGAGGAGTCGTTTAACCGCAATCATTTTATATAGTAGCGGAGGGTCGTTTGCCCGTAGTTAATTTATATAGTAATTTTATTTATGTAATATCAGATGTTGTCTATGTCTCTGCTAATATATAGTATATTTGGACATAGTAATTAGATCTGAAAATGGTTCTTTTTCATCTTTTTATGAAGAGTTTGATTTGTTTAATGTAAGAAATATGAATACAATTGTTTTTTTATTAGCGTACATTGCCACAATTTAACTTATTTCGTCGATGTCCAATTTACCTGCATCTGTTGTGATATGTGTACAAACATGTTATAGTTAATACCATGTAGTGACAATAGAGAGCATAAAAAATGCCCAAAACACAATTAACCCATACTCTTTAAAAGATCGAGTCTTCTTTATGATAGTAGTTCTCAATATGTATTAACTTCAGGGAAACGACCCTCCGCTACTATATAATTCATACTATATAAAATGATTGTGGGTAAACGACTCCTCAATTACTATATAAATCAACTGCGGGGAAACGACTGTAATTCCACTTAGATGCTGAAGTGAGCAGCTGAGTTATTCCTCTTATGAGACATTTGAACATAGGGGCAAGTCAACATTAATGGGTTTTTTATGATTAATAGAAAATGATATTTGATACCCATGTTTTATGGCCAACAGTCGGCACATCTACTGGCCAATGGTTTGACGGAACAAATGAGGCACTATTGTTTCTGCTTGAAACAGTTTTCAAATAAAATTCCCAGTTGCTACATTTGTTGTTATGGAACTAATACTTTCGTTTTTCTCTCTTCAACAGAAATACGAGGACATTTACATGTACAATATACTGAAATTGAATCTTTTCCAAATTTGACAACATGATAAAGAAAACGGGTCTCACAATAAATATTTATTTTTTTAAAATATATTGACATAATTACAAAATCTCTGCACAAAAATCATTTTTACATTTAGCAAGCACTGTTAAGACTTCATTTACATACAATCTAGAGGAAAACTTATTTGATGAAACCTTTTCCATACATAGTTGCACACATAGCAGACAACTTTGTTTGGTGAATCCTCTTTATCAAAAAGAAAGACATTCAACATTTCTGAATTTGTAGCAAAAAATTTCAAGGCAAACTTTTATCAAGCTTAAAAACAAAATGTGGTTATTTTGATCAAAGTCATAATAACTCATTCATATATTTTATAAGCGTGCACCTTCAGGTAAACAGCAGTTAATTTGATGTCACCATCATCAAACAAGACAAAATGAATTAGCAAAAAGCTTAATTGAATATTAATTGTGTGAGCAACAAAGAACATAAATTTGCTCATTAGCAACTTCTTCATTCACAATGTTTTTTTAAGTGGTCTACCTAAGATTTTGCCTGTCCGATTCCTTGTGGACACTATTAGGGAAAAGGTAACAAAGTGCCTGTTACTCTGTTTAACAAAAACTTCTCATCTTTCTTTTTAAAAAAGTGTGTCAAATCAACATTGCTTTATAAAAGCTCTTGCAAAAACAGGCATAGACATTAGTATGACAAAAGGGGAATTGCTCTTCTAATATCAATGTAATCAATATGTCCTTTATCCAAAAAAAAAACTTATCATAATTTATACTTGTAGATAACAAATATAGTTGCTCTTGATGAACCTATCAAAATTTTCAGGATGAGCTAATTGAATGAAGAGAGAAATATTATTTAAGACATTCTGGTCCCATCAAATATACACTCTCACCTCAGCATGCACACACCCATAGATTACTCCTTTTCAAGCACATTATCTATTATACAAGTAGCACACAGCTTTAAAATGATCATGAAGCTTAATTCTCACATATCCCTTATCCTAGTACCAAACAATAAAGACATTTAACCACTTTTTGCAGACGACTCTGGAAAGCATTTTTGGAAAATGAGAAATTGCTCGTAACGAGCAATTTCTCCTTTTCCCACAATGTTTTCTACCATATCAGAAAATTACCTTCTAATTTCATCACATTTTGAAATGTCGTCTGCAAACTCTTTCAATTTTGGACAGTTGAAAATTTAACGTTTGGTAATAGAATTGGGCCCTTTCAGAATGACCAGAAATTCACATTACAATTACAAATGTACCGAGTGAATCTTCACCTATCACATGGTGATGGGCTCATTTGAATCACGATTATCCATAATAAATGTGATTTTTATATATCTGATACCAAAGAACTTAGAAATTACTGTGATAAAAGAATAAATTACTAATTAGAAAAAAATACTTTTTTATCACAATGGTTTCTGCCAACAAACAGATGGTAAAATGAATTTTTACCCTCTATATTTTGTTGATTTTGTTGATTGTGGCTGCTTAAAATTTTGGAACAGTCACATATTCCCTTTGGGAAAATTTGATCCAACAATTATACTTTTTGATCAGGAAGGAATTACACTGTAGTACCCTAATAATTTCATACATAGAACAATTATGCTTATTTAAATGCACCATAGATTTGTGATGGACTGATGAAATTGAATAGATGGACTTTTAATGACTAGGCTCCACCTCAACTTGACTCAGCCTCTTCTGTCTTTTGTTTCTTTGCAGGGGAACCATTTGTTTCTGAAGATCCTGAAATATAAATAAATAACATCCAGCTATGAAACTTACAATCTAGAAGTAGCAGGCATCTTTTACCCTTATAGTGCTAGAACTCACTTCATGCTTATGCAAACAGGTTGGATCCAGGCCAGCCACTAGCCTGTGATCTAACCTGTTTGCTACTTTTAGTATCTTTCGTCATCAAAATAAAGCAGATATTTAAGGTTTTGAAAAGTAGATGACACAAAAACTATTCTAAGAAAATGACCCAGCATTCTAAGGGATAACGAATCAATAGATATTTTATATCGATTTTGCAAATACTTCATGAATTGGATTTCTGAAAATAATAGACTTTTTTTAATGCCTCAATAAAATTATTAAGGACAGACTAACAAGGTGAACATAATTTGAGTGCAAATCAAGGCAATGAGAACTAAAAACATACTAGAACCTACCATTTGATTCTTCACTCTGATTTTCTGTTCTAACCAACTTCAAGGCTGAAAGCAAAATAAGAAATATGTATGAGTAAATAACATGAATTTTAAATTCAATGCACCCACTATTATTGATAATTCAAAAACCTCTTTCAAAAAGAGAAACTACTGTATAACAACAACATTACTCTTTTATCGGACTAGTTGAACCACTATTTTCAACATCTTTATCCTTTCATTGCTGTCAATTCATGCCACAATATGTAAGAGAGTAGAGAAGCCCAAAATGACCATTGTTCATCATTCAATGGTCATATCCCTTTACCAAAAGCCAAATCTTTGACTGTTCCAAATTGAAAGAGTTTGCATACAACATTTCAAAATGTGATGAAATTGAAAAATAATCTTCTGATAGAGTAGAAAACATTGTTGGAAAAGGAGAAATTGCTTGTATAGAGCAATATCTCCTTTTCCCATAATATTTTCCAGAGTTGTCTGCAATAAAGTGGTTAAATGTCGATATTGTTTGGAGAAGGGTTAAAAAAAACAGGAGCCCTATTGCCTGATGGTGACCTCGAGCAAGAAACTAGGGCAACAGACATTTTCACTAAGCTTGTTAAAGACTGGATGAGAAATCTCTGAGGACATCAGTCATTCATTGTATGCAAATTGCATATGAAATTGTAGCAAAGCAAAAAGTTGTGATTTAAAGCAAACTTTTTTGTATGCCTACCTGCACTCATACTGTTGCTATTATCGTTACTATCATTATCTTTCTCCAGGAATGACATATTTGAATCCTCGTTCAGTGGCCCGGATACGCTGTAGTTACCATCAGAGTCCTGGGATTGCCTTGTACCTTCGTCCACAAAGATACCTGTAATTGAAACCATTTGCTTGATTGTAAGTTATCAAATTAGATCATATAGGATTAATTACTGATCTGGGAAAAAAAGCTTGCAGGTAGCATCTTCACTGTATGGGAACTGCAGACAACCTGCCAAGCATAAACTTTGTCATCTGGAATAGAAACCATTGTGGGATAAACCCCAATTTGCTTGCCATGCACAATACCTGCTTTTGTATCACTAGTTTTCTTCAGTTGTCCGATACAGGATAATAAGATACGTACATGAGGGAAATTTTAATAAAATAGTTCATGTTCATTAATTTTACCAAAGCAAAAAGTATATATTGCTTGTAACAAACAAATCATCACTGTTATAAACTGGTTTCTAACCAGACAATATCCCAAAGAAATAATTTTTATTTCAATATTCTAGTTTAATTTGCCTCCTGTGCTCTTGCTTTCAGAGCTACTGCGATGGATACTTAAGGTTTGTTACATAATTTCTTTAAGCAAGAAATTCAGGCCGAGTTTTAGTTGCATGGGCAAGTATGAAGTCTTATATCTATATAAGGCAGTGTTTAAAGTTTAAGCACGATGTAAAATTCAGATAATATAAAGCACTTATGCAGATATTCCAGCTTCAAGTCAATGTTTGGCTTCATGTTTTCTTCAACTTTGGTAACATTTTACATTTGTTTAACCCATTACCAAACAATGACAACATTTAGCCACTTTGTTGCAGAAGACGGGGAAAACATTGTGGGAAAAGGAGGAATTGCTTGCCAAGAGCAATTTCTCCTTTTTCCACAAGGTTTTCTGCTCTTTCTGAAGAATATTTTCTAATTTCATCACATTTTGAAATGTCGTCTGCAAACCCTTTCAATTTGGGACAGTCGAAAATTTGTCGTTTTGGAAAGGGTTAACTGATTATCTAATAAATACCTTGACTGCTATCTTCCCCAGTAGATTGGTTTGTACTATCACCCTCTGCTGATGGAGAATTTACATTTTTGGACGGCTTGGAAGTTCCTTTCCCAAAGGGTTTCTGTGTGTTTGGTTGTGAAGCTGTAACTAAATTTTATCAAAGAACTGTTAATGTGTTAAAGATTTATATAAAATTGTTAAGACTAGGAAGTATCTAGTGTATAGATCATGGAAATAATCAAATTTTTTCAGACTTGATCTACTTTGATCCATTTCAAGCAAGATAACTTAGAGAAACCTTTCTTTGTTTTGTTCCTAACCAATATCACAATGAGCATGTTTATGTTTTTATTTTCATGAAATGACGTCTTGAGGGTTCAATGCATGTCTAGATAACAAGACCTTCAAAAATGTGAAGCATTGTCTATAAACTTGGAGTTAATTTTAGAAATGAAAGTTATTGTGTCCTTTTGGACACACATCTTATGAAACTATGTGTCCAAGGGTAAAACTATGCGTCCGAGTACCAATGATCCAAGCTATAAGATCATGTCAAATAGTATAACACTTGTTCTTAATGATAATCCTAGCTTAAATGACTCAAAACAATGCAGATTTGATAGAAAGAAAGCATGAGACAGCATGCTTTATGATGTTTACTACATTGTAAACATTACTTGTGCTGATGAGAATGCTTCCGGCTGGACACATATCTATTGAAATGATGTGTCCCCAGCAATTTTTAAGTGTATATGACGGGGGACGCAGAGGTAAAATTATCACAGTAAACTGACATTATATCCTAGATCTGTTAAAAATTTCCAACTTGAACAGTCACAAATTCCTTCATGGAGAATAGATTATTTGTAAAAATTTACAAGAAATTCGCAGCAAATGACTAAGTTTCTGCGCGTCATAGGATTATTTTTTGAAATTTTCGAAAAATAAAGGAATAAAGATTGATTTAACATTTCAGCAAAGAAACCAATAGCATGTAAGATGAATTTTGACATTTTTCATTTCATAAAAATTCAAGGGAAATCTGACAATCTAAATATAGCGTCAAGCTATGAACACCCGGTCATGTGACGCTCACATGATACAAAGACTACAAGCTGAAAACAAAAATGGAAGCTGACGCTAGTATCTTCTAAGCTAGGTGTACATTGTCACGTGACAGGCACTTGACAGCCCACATGACGTAACTAATTACCATATAGCTGTAGGGTTTGTTTCAGGAACGTTGAGTCGAATTTTATCACACCTGAGCGATTTTGGGGATTAGGAGGACCTTCAAGGGAAAGTCAACTATCGATTTTCTTAGTAATGATAAAGGGTTGTTATGTAGTTTAATGGGGAACACAGAATCTTTTTTAGATGTTATGATTTCAACTTTATATATTTATTCATATCATCTTCATTCTATCATATCAACGGTTTATGTCTCAGACAGGTAAAAGTCATGTTAATTATAGAAAACAGAGTTTAAGGAAGGAATTCATCTTCTTGATGAGCATTTCTGTTTTTAAACTAAAATCATCATTAAATCATTAAAGTTACATTGCAGTTGAAGTCCAAAAATACGTAAGCCACCATACATTTTGTAATCAGACAGTTTTACCTAAGTAGACAACTGAACTAAGAAGTGTCCTGGCTTTTCTAGGGAATCTGTAGGCTATTAGCCTGTGTCTTTCTCCATACGGTTTGAACTTAACTCAAAGTCGTACATTTTGCAATCGAGCGCTTGAAGAATCATGTGTTCACGGATTGATGTTTACCAGGACGAAAGGCGTAAACCACTGATAGCATGACTATACTGTCTGAATATGGATGCTACATATCTGGTTAAACTTGGTCGAGGAGGATGATTGTGAGGATTTCTTTCGAATGCTGTTGGAATATTGTTCAATGTTGATAAAAGGAAGAAGTCTTGTGCAATGCATCTCTAGAGAATCTTTCCTGCTCTTATACATTCGTTCTTATTTTATATGTTAGTATTCATCCAGTGACAAGTTGTGCCTACCTTTTCTATTTGGAATGAATTTGAAATTCATCTGTGCATTGTTGAGTCTTAATATGTAAAGTACAACTAATGTTGAGTCTTAATACAAAGTACAACTAAGGTAACCCTTTCTAGCTCTTTTAATTCCAACTAACTTATTCATGTGAAACAGTTTGTACACTTAATGCTTCTCAAGAATTGAAGAGAGTATTTGAAGTTTGACGAAAGTTTATTCTTTGCAAACACTGCAATTAAATGAACCAATAAATATTTGAATTAAACAATAACCATTTTATTCATTCAAAGGATAAAATTCTACAGTTTAGTTTATTATCGATTTTATGTATCCCCATGATAGGCCCCCTAATCCCCCATCTGCAAAGGTGTGATGAAAAATCGAGTCGACGTTCCGAGAACACACCAGCTGTAGTAACATACAAAAGTCGAGGCTGTGGGGTTTTTCCGTCAATATATTTATTTATACTGTGATTTCGGCGATTTTTTTTGACGAATATCTGTTAGAAGCATAGCTGAAAACCATACGCAAATTCTACTTTTTACCTATATATATTTAGTGTATGACGTCCAGGATCTTTAAAGATTCCAAAACTAAATAAACAGCAAAACCTTTATGGGTACAGTCTAATCAAATAATTACATTGTACTTCATAAACAAGAAAGTCTCTAAGAAGACAGTTAGCAAAACTGCTAAGAAAAGACTTTCACATAAGCTTCAATTCAGCTTTACACATTAATACATAAAATAATTGAACAATTCAAAGCATCACTGTAAAATGACAAGAACGAATCCCTCTTTCTTTTATCACAAATCCTCCCGGTAAAGTAAATACTTACTAGGCACCCATTTGAACACCTTCATTGTTGTATCCCCTATAGTTACCCATTTCTTCTCCCTGAAATAAGAAAAAAATAATTAAAAATTACATCAATACTTTTATCCATTCCCCCAAACAAGATTTTGTGAAAGATTCATAAAAGAAAGAAAGAAGAAAGGTTAAAGTATGGAAAAACCTGTTCAATGAAAAGAAAGCAAGGTGAGGAAGGGAGAAAATGTTTGTGACAAGGAAGTTTGCCTCTAGTCACTAATGTTTGTTTTCAAAGACTTCAAATTCTTGAAGAAAGTCATGGCTCTTTTCCCTTAAATTGGGAAGTAGCCTATGCATGTTAACTTTGGGAAAATGTTTAGATGAAATTCCTGAATTGAGAAACCAAAAGGCTGGTGTGACTGGATTTTTTGGAAAAAATGCATGATTTTAAAGAAATTTTCAGTTGAGAATGTTCCTCTTATGGACCCCTGTAATAGTGTGAAAAAAGCCCTGAAAGGGATAAACCTTATTCAAATCAATCCCCAGATCTAAGTTGACTGCTGTTTTTTGTCTCTGTTGAAAAATGAGATATTTTCATTGAGCAATCCATTGCTTTCTTAAAGGCACATCAAAGAAGAGGAGTACAAACGAATTACTGAAAAAATATATGGAATTCTATTATCATGTTCATAAAAGTCATGAGAATTAGTTTAGAAATGCATTGAGACCCTATTTAATAGACTCATTTAAAATAAGTTATTTTGTACTTGAAATATAGTTGTCTCCAATTCAATCATGTTTATCAACAACCTGTTTGCAGGGCTCACGCTGTCGGTCGCCAAATGCGCCAAATGCGAATATTATTTCATTCTGGCGAAAGATTTCCCGATTTGGCGAATTTGCTTGGCGCATGTTTTTTTCATTCAACTTTACCATATTTCCACCTGTCCGGACATTACAGACAGTTATATTTTTTGACACACTTAACAGTATCTCCGAAAACCCCAAATTAATCTGCTAATTGTTATCCCCGTGTCAAACAATGCCTGAGGCGAGTATTAATCGGGTCTTTATTATGTGTAAACAACTCAACCCACTTGATTGGTAGACTCGATGCGGTTGTTCCACGAAAACCGATTACTATTTACCGCATTCCGTCCAGTGTTTTATGGTGCATGGTAGAATGCGAGAATTTAAAGAGGGTTAATTTGTTAAGTATTTTGATATTGACAGTTCGCTTCCTTCGTCGATGTAATGGTTCTATTCAAATTGCAAATATTATTAATCATTCAAATCATCATACCGGAGTCTTGACGAGAGTAAAAACAAATAGACCTAAGATCATGTTTACTTTCCATATCGGACATTTCTAAAATAAATAGACAATACTGAGAATTCAGAAATGTATAGTCTTCAATATGATTTGATGTTATCTGAGATAAAAGATTCATTTTGATTTTGTCACTCAAAGCGTAGCCTTTAGTTATACCATATTTGGTCTAATTTTGTTCGGAAAGGGAAGGGGAATGTCTTGGCTTTTTTTTTTTTAACACAATATTTTTATTGGCATTACACATTACATATTTATGACATTACAATTTTAATAAAAATGGTGAAACATAACAAACAGAAACAATTAACCAAGAGGATTTAACACATATGTACATATAACATGAAGAGTGTTTAAAATAAAGAAATTTTAATTGGAGCCATTTGCTCAGAATTTGACTCCTACTTCTTTAATTTGACTCCTATTTTTGTCATTTGGCGAATGTGCTGGCGCAGACTTTTTTCCAGCCAGGGTGAGCCCTGTGTTTGTTTACATATTCAAAATATTGAATTCTGATTGGTCGGTTCAAAAATGTGTGTATCAACTGTCAAGGTCAGAGGTGAAGAATCAGGAAAACTGAATTATAAAACTTGCTAATCTGGGTTATTTCTGGTTCACATTCAAATATTAGTTGTGCTGATGGTGGTTTCTGGTGATACCTATTTGAATCTGTCCAAAAGTTTACCAAATAATATAGTTTGATATAGCATTAATCTCCTATTATGGGCCTTTAAAATTCTTTCCAAAATATATCACCTGGAGTGTATTAACCAACTTGTTTTGTTAAATCAACAGTGACTGTTGTTAAATAGAAACTCATAGGCAAGTATCTGAGATTTTAGCCCCTTACTCAATGATTCCTTATCTTGAAAAGTCAAGCATATGCCCAAATTCATTTTATCAAAAAATGTCTCAAAGATTTGTAAAATGACTGTATCCATGGTAACCGTTTGGGGCAAAAATGTCAAAATGACCTTACGTTCTTTAAAGGTAAGTATTTCTGGAAGGTTTATTAACACAAAAAAAACACATGAATTCATACATTCAATAGTTTAAAATTCAATGTTATTTAAAACTATTACAATCTGAACAATTATTGGAATTCAAATTTTTTTTCTTCAAATTTTTGTCTTCTACAAAAAACAATGAAAATTGATATGTATATTACAAATAAATGAAGGTATTTACAAATTCTTTTCATCGAATTTCTTATTTTTTCAGGGCTGACCCTGGCTGGAAAAAAGTCTGCGCCAGCACATTCGCCAAATGACAAAAATAGGAGCCAAATCTAAGAAGTAGGAGCCAAATTCTGAGGAAATGGCTCCAATTAAAATTCCTTTTTTCAAACACTTTTCATGTTATAGATGTACATATCGAGGGCTTAGAGCGATACTGTTACAAGTGCATTTTCACATATTTTTCAGGAGAAGGAAAAAACTGTTTCATTTGAGCAATATAGGTTACAGAGTTGTGTAATTTTACATGGATGTTCAATTTTAGTTTATTTATTGATATATCAGAACATACTTCTAAGATTTTAAATAAAAAATGAGATATTAGGAAAAATGTTACTTGGAACAGTATCGCACTGGAATTGGGCTGAAAACATGAAATCATTTGGGAGCGATACTGTTACAAGTAACCAAAATGTGAAATTTTAGATAGAAAATTTCAATTTTTATTCATGTATTGATTAATTCATCTGAAAAAAACTGTGTTTATGATAACATTTATTGTTTATAAGGAAATTTGAAATGTTTTTGTTACAGTTCTGCAGAGATTTCATAATATTTTCAAGTTCTGGACAATGAAAACAGATGTCTGCTGTAGCTTTCTATTCATACATTCCTCATCAGGGTCTTCCCCAGGATTTTTTTCAGGCGCTGGGGAGGATGGGGGAGGGTCAAGGGAGGGGGTCATCCCCCTCCCTTTTCGATTTTTTTTATATATGTGTACCAAAATGGTGAGTTTTAAGGTATGTTGTGAAAATAAAAGACAAAAGAAAGTGTCCCATAATACATTTAAATCAACACATTTGCTAGACAAAAAAAATGAGTGATAGTCTACAAAATTAAATTTTCAAAGCTCCATATACAGTACTTCAATGTGCATTTCTGTTTTGAATACTCTACTTCTCATTGGTTTTGCTTTGAACCATTCATCCTGAGCTTTTTTAAATTGGAAATTCTGTAAGTCTATAGGACATGCATGCTGAATCCCTTTAACAGTCTGAAATGAAAATGTGAACCTCTATTATTATTATTTTTCAGACACATCTTGAATCGGAAGTATATAGAAGTGTTGAGCAACATCCCATTTAAACAAAATATGTCCAATTGGTGTCACAGCCTCCCCCTCACATTTAATAGATTTATTCAAGGACATGTATCCACCTGGTCAATATGGAGTACCAATGTGATTCTCATAGCAAAGAGCGTGTGGGCTCTCGAGAACCATTGTCCCCATTCAGCATAGATCTTTGTTGACATTAAATTAAATCACAAACATGATTTATTATTTATCGTATTCTTCATGTCAGAGTACTGTGAAGGTTGCAAGAAGACTACATCAAAATGAATAGTGTTTTCATAGGTGCAAAACAAAACAAAATTATGAAAAACTAGATCAATCATAGAAGCATCCAACTATTTTACAAAATTAAGAATGTTTCCATGACAAGCTAGATGTTTTCCTTCGTTAAAGTTTATAACAAATTTTTTTCTGACATCCTGTGTTACTTCATGTCAGTTGTTAATTCTAAAGAACCATAACACCATACTACATGTATATTATTTAAGTATTGAGTATTGCAGCCAGTTTTTATCCTTTATCGAATATCATCTGATGGCTTGCAAGTGAAAATTCTCCATCAGTACTATTATTACAGCCTTACTTAAACAGAAATGTTCTTTTTAAACAACTCACACAAATCCATAAGTGGCATGCAACTAATGGTTTGAGTGAGTTTTCTTCATCAACCAGTGAAGATTCCTGAAGGCAGCCATACGGCTTGGAGGATCAAGCTTATTTGAACTTTGATACAGGATTCCTATGTTTGGAGGCTGGTCAAAGTCTTTTTGCTTCTTTGTGCTTGCGTCTTTTCATGTCAGGTAACATAGTCATGACTAGCCAAATACATAGCAATCTGCATGTCTACCCGAAATGCCTTTTACAATGGGGCATCTCTAGGAATTTGTTAAATTATTTCTCACTAGTCTATTCATTAAACAAGAGGGCCATAAAGGCCCTTTATCGCTCACCTGAGTTCTGTTTGAAAAAGAGGTATATTTAAGACAGAGTGGTTGGTATGTTTCAAACTCTTCTAAGTGCTAATTGCATTGAATACTCTAAGCCAATGCTCTTGCTTGTTAACATTTTTTTATGTGTATTGTATTTGTCTTCTTGAGTTAATGTTCACCAAGACAAAGAGAATTAAGATGAAGGAAATTTAGGTTTGTGAAAGCAGGGACAGTAACAATTGGTTGGGAAAATTAAAATAATAACAATTGGAAAATGTATCTCAAAGTCGTTTATTGGTTTTCAACAGTAAATAAATTTGGAAAATTTTAAGACAGTCAAGCTTATGGTAAATAATCCAATCATTCTGGCCAACTTTCATCAAAATTGGACCATAAATGTGGCCTCTAGAGTGTTCACAAGCTTTTTAAATTATTTGACCTAGTGACCTAGTTTTTGACCCCACATGACCCACTTTCAAACATGGCCAAGATTTCATTTTGGCAATCCTTCTGACCAACTTTCATCAAAATTGGACCATAAATATAGCTGCTAGAGTGTTCACAAGGTTTTTCAAATATTTGACCTAGTGACCTAGTTTTTGACCTCACATGACCCGGTTTCAAACTTGGCCAAGATTTCAATTGAGACAATCATTCTGACCAACTTTCATCAAATTTGGACCATAAATGTGGCCTCTAGAGTGTTCACAAGCTTTTTAAATTATTTGACCTAGTGACCTAGTTTTTGACCCCACATGACCCAGTTTCGAACTTGGCCAAGATTTTATTGAGACAATCATTCTGACCAACTTTCATCAAAATTGGACCATAAATGTGGCCTCTAGAGTGTTCACAAACTTCTTAAATTATTTGACCTAGTGACCTAGTTTTTGACCCCAAATGACCCAGTTTCGAACTTGGCCAAGATTTTATTGAGACAATCATTCTGACCAACTTTCATCAAAATTGGACCAAAAATGTGGC
Organism: Cerastoderma edule; assembly: GCA_947846245.1. Lineage (NCBI taxonomy): Eukaryota > Metazoa > Mollusca > Bivalvia > Cardiida > Cardiidae > Cerastoderma > Cerastoderma edule. The sequence goes on along the minus strand of OX401411.1, from coordinate 3,040,971 downwards.
CTCTAGAGTGTTCACAAACTTTTTAAATTATTTGACCTAGTGACCTAGTTTTTGACCCCACATGACCCAGTTTCGAACTTGGTCAAGATTTTATTGAGACAATCATTCTGACCAACTTTCATCAAAATTGGACCAAAAATGTGGCCTCTAGAGTGTTCACAAGCAATTGTTGACACACGCACGGACGCACGGACGCACGGACGACGGACATCTCGGTATCACAAAAGCTCACCTTGAGCACTACGTGCTCAGGTGAGCTAAAAAAGACAAGTTCATAGATAATCATGGTGTCACAAATTATTATTTTGTATGCAACATTTGACTCTCTGTCAACAGTATTTTATGTATTGTATACGGATTTCCTGGGATTCACAGTACGAGACTAGGGCTCTGTCATGTCTTGCCTGAAGGATCAAACCAAAAATCCAAGTTACAATTCCTTCACCTTAACCACTTGGAGGTTTGTTCATTGTTTAACAAAGTGAACATGACTATAGCTGCAGTGTCAATACCTGTAGACATTTTTGCATACAAGAGGCACTTAACACAAAGTCCTCATATTATATAATTGTTCGTAAGAAATTCAAGAAATGAGGAGCTTGCTCAGGTTCACTTGGTGTATTTGTCACATTGAGCTCAACAAGTATTTTGACGTTTGAAAAATTACGTAATGCCTCAGCCCACCAGATGATCATTTCATCTCAGCAGTTTATGTATACAGATACTACAAAACCGGTTTTGGGCATATTTATAGTGAAACTAAGTTGCCGAGGAACTGAATTTTATAACTAACTCGGTCAAAATAATTCGATGTGAAGAAAGATATTGCCGGATGCAAAACTTTCTCAATATTTCCCGATCACGTCATATTAGTTTGTCTAATAACTTACCATGACAAACCAAGGAAATCGGCGATGTGGAGATGGATGTCTGAATCAGGTGTTTTTACATAAAACTCCCGTCTATAGTATCATAGAAAGTGACAGAAGCAATGTCAATTAAGTAAAGTCTATTTCTCACTCCAAGTGCGATCTTTTAACACGCATCATAGATCTTTCCTTTTAGGACAAAGCACGTGCCATAACGCCAATACACACGCTCATGTCTGTACCTATGACGACGTCGCATAAACCGAGTGTGTAAACGCCTATCGACTTTTTTATCAGCTGTTAGTTACTACTTTATAGACTGGCGGTTTATCTAGAATATACTGCCATTGACGTTGACTCCATTTGGGGTCAATTTAAAGCGCTGCGGACACATTTAGAGCGCCGCGGGAGTCAGCTAAGGCGCCGCGGGAGTGCTTATTTTGAAAGTCAAGCGCAGCGGAGCCGCGGCGCTTTACGGGGCTGGGGAAGACCCTGCTCATTTTATTCTATACTATTACCTTACATTCAGGGGCATTCTCATAGCATTTTTTTTCATTCACAATGACTTTCTGACAAATCCACATAGGTCTATTGGTCCAACCCCAGAGAAAAAAAGTCAAAATGAACCCAATGGCTACCATTTCTATGATATTTGCACACATTTTACAGAGATGTATGCATGTGAATTACTTGCCTATAGGCATGCACCCCATTGACATTTTATTTGTTAGCATCCAAACAAAAGGTTTGTCCAAAGTTAATTCTCTTTCATAATTTTCAAGCTGATGAACTCTTAGGCCAGGTTTATATATATTGGGATGATATTGGCTGGTAATTCGGGTTATAAATGTTTGAACTATATCTGAATAAGCATTGAATTCAGTGTATTTTCTCATTAAATGAGTATGCTCAAACTAAAGGAAGTATGAATAATGATACAGATAGTAGCATACTGTAAGAAGTTAAAGAGTAAATGATTTTTAATACAAGTTATTTGGAATGCATAAGATATTTTACTTGATTTACTCTAAATCAATCAAGCCGAAATCAATTTTAAATCAAATTATTCCATCTTAAATTATCTTTTGATAAATATTTGTGAAGACTGATAAATATACAATATCAAAAATGATCTTTTCATTAAAATTTTGTTCCTAGTAATAGACAAATGACTAAAATTAAAGTTGAAATGTATAGACTTAAAGCAGACACGTCTGCTTTTACAATTCATCTCACAGTTTTGATAAATTATCAGAAATGATATCATAGCATGACATAATGTCATGATCCTGCAAAACTAACCATATTCTGGTCCCCGCACAAATTGCCATAAAATAATACTGAAACCAGTAAGTTGATGCAGAAGAATCACTCTTTTATCATCAGTCAGTATAACACATTGTTGATTTTCTCAGAGATTTAATCTATTTTTCGTTTTCACTTCATATATTAAATTTTTTTTTTTCTTACCCTTACATTTTTCAGTTCTTGTATGAATTAATTATTTGGAGAAAAAAGATTACCTGCATATAGGACCTATAAAGGCCAACTTATATGAACACATGATACCTCAGAATAATACTATCAAATGATACAGGTCAGCCTGCACTTTTACTGATGGACCCGATTAGTATGAAATCAATTATTCAATTAGTTTGAATATATTTGAAGGTATTTCCTAAGTATGATGTATGAACAAAATAACTACAAGCATTCTTTAGTAGGTATAAATTTAAGATATTGAATTTGTGGAATACAAATAGTATATCTTTTTAAGTTAGTCCATCCTCCATAAAATTATAATCATTATTTGTCAATAAGGAAATCATAAGGGTGGTAGTGAAGATGCATGCACTTACTGATAAATTAATGTACAGTTCCAAGTCACTGAATGGATGTATCTACACTAGAATATCTATGGTAATCTTAAACAATGTCAACAATGATATTACTAATTATGCAAAGAAATGTGGTATAGTCAAATAAAACAAACATCCCTGATGTTAATCACAGTAAGCATTTCATAAGTTTGTTCAAATACTTTCCAAAATTGCTATTATCTATACAAGAATTGGTTTTCATGTGGCAACAATGCAAATAAACCATGCAGTGTACTTTCAATTATGTTTTGTAAACAAAATTATATAAATTCATTGTATTTTGCAACTTTGATCCAAAGCCTTAGAGCGATACTGTTACAAGTGCATCACTTGTAACAGTATCGCTCTAAGTTTTTAATGCATTTGCACTTGTAACATTAGGACAAATATGCAATAACTTCTTTATTTTGGGTTTCTTGAACTTAACATTTACAGGGTAGATGTATGATGTGTTAAGGACTTATTTTATGTAAAAAAAAGACTTTGGACAAAAATGTCATTTAGAACAGTATCGCTCTAAGCCCTCGATATGTGTTAAATCCTCTTGGTTAATTATTTCTGTTTGATATGTTTCACCATTTGTATTAAAATTGTAATGTCATAAATATGTAATGTGTAATGCCAATAAAAATATCATGTTAAAAAAAAAAAGCAAAAAAAAGCCAAGACATCCCCCCCCCCCCTTCCGAACAAATTTAAACCAAAGATGGTATAACTAAAGCTACGCTTTGAGTGACAAAATCAAAATGAATCTTTTATCTCAGATATCATCAAATCATATTGAAGACTTTACATTTCTGAATTCTCAGTTTTGTTATTTATTTCAGAAATGTCCGATAGATAAATGGAAAGTAAACATGACCTTAGGTCTACTTGTTTTTACTCTCATCAAGACTCCAGTCTGATGATTTGAATGATTAATAATAGAGGATCACAATTTGAATAGTACCGTTGCATCAGCGAAGGAAGCGAACTGTCAGTATCAAAATACTTTAAAAAAATTTCCCTCTTTCAAGTCTCGCATTCTACCATGCATCATAAAATACTGGACGGAATGCGGTAAATAGTAATCGGTTTTCATGGAATAACCGCATCGAGTCTACCAATCAAGTGTGTCAAGTTGTTTACACATAAAAAAGACCCGATTAATACACGCCTCAGGCATTGTTTGATACGGGGATAACAATTAGCGGATTAATTTGGGGTTTTCGGAGATACTGTTAAATGTGTCAAAGTATTTAACTGTCTATAGTGTCCAGACAGGTGGAAATATGGTCAAGTTGAATGAAAAAAACATGTGCCAAGCAAATTCGCCAAATCGGGAAATCTTTCGCCAGAATGAAATAATATTCGCATTTGGTGACCGACAGCGTGAGTCCTGTTTTTTTCAGTATGTTAAGTAAAATTTAATCTTGAAAAACAAAAATGCAAAAAAGTATATGTTAACGTGTTAAGTTTTTCTGTGAAATGACAGTTTCAATGGTAACCATATTTGAAAAACATTAATAAAAACGGTTAAAATAACTTGAAATTTGATAAATAGAAGCTGGGGGCTTAATATGCATCAGAAATATATAATAATGTTAATAATCTTATATAGTTTTATGGATTATATGATCATTCTTTAAAAAAATTGCTTACAGTAAATTTTGTGCGAATAAAAATGTTTATCCGACTACTATGCAAGTGCCAATTCGGTAACAGATTATTATCTCTCTTGGATGCGCAGATGAAGTGTGCATATAATCTCCCGAGACATCCTTAAGAAAGGCTATGCTATAGTTGCTCCTGAGTCACTACAATAAAAGACTCCAAAGGAAAAATATTTTTGAAATTTTGAGAATAGAATCTCTGTCATTATGATTTTGTTCTTTCTGAAGAATTTAAGTAATATGCTCCAATCAAGCAAAGCCTTATGAAATAGTTGGTGACAACCTTTGAAATCTAATTGAAACCCTTTTATGTCAAATACTAGCTTAGAATAAAAAATATTTTATCAGTTCACATGTGCTTTGAGTTATATAAAAGAATCTTTGAAAAACATGTTTATGAGGTCTTTGATTTTATTAATACAATGTCAACTACTGGTGAAAAAAGGAAATGTATCTAAAACAATTGTATAATATCTTAAAGAAAGATGGCTTAGTACAATGTCTCCAGAGTGGCTCATGATCTTTTTAATTGGCCCAAGTTGTAGCTCAAGCAATATTCAACCCAGTGTAGGCCCTGTTAGGCAGATTATAATCACTTTCACACTACAATAGCTATACTCATAATAATAAATGATGTCAAAGCATTAAATAAATTAATTTCGAATCCAGAACAATAATAACAATCTAGAAATCCATGCATTTTTAAAGAGGACAAAACAATAAGTTGCAAGATGAGATGGAACAGTCATCAAGCATTTGTAAGAATGAAACTTACAGATAGTCTACTTAAAAAAAATAAGAAGTTCTTTTTGTTTTTTAAAATACAAAGATATATATCCCATTTTGTGAATTTGCATCGTTAAATATAAAGAAATGTTGTTCAATGCCTCCCCTATCATATAGCCAATTATAACAAAACAGTGTCTGTAAATGATTCACTAGAATAAGCAAAAAGAAAGTAGAAACGATGCCTTCTTCAACGGCTCCTACATCACTGTTTATGTATAATATCATTATCATTCAAATATACAGAAAGAAAGTGCAAAAGAAGATTAATTTGTCTAAGAAACAAATATGCACTATATCGCTAATGTGTAGACAGCGATCAGACTAGTCTTGGGTATGTTAACAACTAAAAGAGACATACTATGTGATCTACACAAATGTCTACACATCCACTACACATCCGCACACCAACTGTGTATAAACTTAATAACACAACACGGTCTGTACAATCAAATCAGTCACCTCTACGATTCACACTTTCACCCCCCCCCCCCTCTCCGATGTAAACAAACACACGTGGACACTCCTATAAAGAGCACGAAAGTGACGGAAACAAACAGTAGAAATGTCTACGATTTGCGATTCAAAACGCGTTAGCCGAATAAAGAATACACAGCGCAACACAAAGGCCCCGCCTCGCAGGGTAAATATGTTATTGATCCGTTAAATCAGCTAAATATTCTTACCAGCTCCTGACTTTGTCGATCGCGGTTATAACTCTCTTGATGTCTTCTTTCGCTCTGCTGCGAGTTTCAGCGCGTACTGACCGAGATAACATGACTTCAAAATTTGCGCTTTGTAATCAAATAACTCGTTATGCCGTGCTGTGTCGAAAATAGAAATAGATTAATCGTCAAGTGCCCGGATGTTCCGCTGTACATTTCACCGGGTCGACTCGTGATTGGCTGAGAGCGGTCACGTAGACACTAGTGTGCGAGCATAATGTAAAACATGGGCTTAATTCGTCTGAAACATCCGTAAATATGTTAAAATAGGATTGTTAAAAAGAGAGATTCCTCATATGTTATGGAAGATTGTGACTAATCCAAATGAATACGTTTAAATTGAAATGATGATTTCTTTGTAAAAATGGATACATCTTGGACCCATTGCAACAAAAGAAGAACTTGTTATTCCAAACTTGTCACGCAGTTCTAAGATCCTTATTCATTTTGCTGCTGGGAATTAAAAGCGCAAGGAATATTATGAAAAGCTGTCATGAATAATCTGTTTCAACCCTTTCCCAAACAACACATTTTCGACTGTCCCAAATTGAAAGAGTTTGCAATTTCAAAATGTGATGAAATTGAACAATATTCTTCAAAAAGAGCAGAAAACCTTGTGGGAAAAGGAAAAATTGCTCGTTACGAGCAATTTCTCCTTTTCCCACAGTGTTTTCTTAAGTCGTCTGCAACAAAGTCGTCAAATGTCGTTATTGTTTGGGAAAGGGTTAATAGTATATTTCACAGATTGAGAAATTGGAGAAACATTCCTTACTTTCTGAGTGATTGTTTAGCACGATCAACATCCATGATGCTCTTTTGGTACGTGTTACACCGAATAACGGTCAATTTGATTGTGACCAATGGCGTTTTCAACAAAAGTTCAGCCACGACTAAGCATTTCCATGACTTTAACTAGTACTCGATCTACTCTTCCTTTTGAAAAGTCCACATTCTCGCAATGTTATTTCAATTCATTACAAATACATGTAGTACACGAGGGGATGCGGTTCCTACCTTTAGGTTGTGGTATGATACGGCCGGTATCCGGAGAAGTGCCCTCCCGGAGAAGTGCCATCCCGAAGAGATGCCCCCTAATTTCAAGAAGGCGGAGAAATGCTGTCACACTAAATCGGGAGGGTCGGATATCTGCCCCCCTGTAAAACAATATGAAACTTTCTCTTTTGTACATGCGGAATATTGCAATTTTGCAAGTTAATTGTAGAGGTTTCTTGAATATTTCTTAAACCAAATACTAAAAGGAACTTTAAGAAACAGTTTGCATTTTGAGCGAAGTTAAACGCCATCTTTTATTTGGGGGACCGGACCGATTTTAATAACTGAGTACGTACTTATTACCTTTGAAGAGAGCAGGCAACATTTTAACATAATTATCATAATTAACCGTCAGTAATGATTAGAAGACGAGCAAAACAATCATTTTTTAAAGTTTGTATATGCTTTCATGAAATTGCTTACTCATGAATTTTGTCGCTCTTTGTCTGAACTGCAGGAAAAGGAGAGGATAACATATAACTCAGTTGCGAAAACTGTGTGAGCATATGATGAACATTGACGATTTTTGTTCTTTTGTCTTTGGTAACTGCATGAGGAAAAACATCTTGCAGAAGGGTATTCTTTAAGGCGAAACACCACCAAGGAGGGCTTGTTTGTGACACAGTTTCCACGAGAGGGCACCTCTCCGCCCCCCTAAATTCTAGAAGGAGGGCAGTTCTCCGCCCAGTTAAAACTGTTCGAGGGGGCACTTCTCCGGGAGGGCACTTATCCGTGATCCGATACGTCCGGGGCCCGAATCCACTAACGTCCAACTCCATTTCTTTAAGATATTTTTTATGACACATTTGCCAAAAAATCTTGAAAAACCACTGTAATTAATGGATTAATTGCTCCTTATGATGCGGAGAGGCCTGTGAGCGATTACGAAACTTGAATGAGACGAATGACTTACCAAGAGAGCTCTTCTCCTATGTCACACTGCTTTTAACCCATTACCAAACAATAACGACATTTGACCAGTATTTTTGCAGACGACTCTGGAAAACACTGTGGGGAAAGGAGAAATTGCTTATACCGAGCAATTTCTCCTTTTCCCACAATGTTTTCTGCCCTATCAGAAGATTGTTTTTCAATTTCATCACAATTTTAGATGTCGTCTGCTAACTCTTTCAATTTGGGACCGTCGAAAATTTGGCGTTTAGGAATGATTGATTGCTAGCAAAACTTCATTTGGGATTACCACAGTTTTAAAAAAAATAGTTTGATATAACGTGTAGGAATATAGACCTTTCTAGAATGTTCATCTCAGAAGCGATATAAACAGAAATAAAGAAACGGGGATTATGTTACCTAGGAATATCCTTTGATTACATCTGAATTGTTGTTTGAAAAAGAAGAAAATACAAAGAAGAGCAATTGATCCTTTTTACCAACAGTACATTCTATCATACAAGAGAAATAATGTACGACAATCAATCAATTATTCAATCAATCAATCCATCAATCACCCACCGACCCAACCGACCCAACCGATTGATCGATCAATCAATCGATCAATCAATCAATCAATCAATCAATCAATCAATCAATCAATCAATCAATCAATCAATCAATCAATCAATCAATCAATCAATCAATCAATCAATCAATCAATCAATCAATCAATCAATCAATCAATCAATCAATCAATCAATCAGGCAATCAATCAATCAATCAATCAATCAATCAATCAATCAATCAATCAATCAATCAATTAATCAATCAATCATTCAATCAATCAATCAATCAATCAACCACCGACCCAACCGATCGATCGATCAGTCAATCAACCAATTAGTCAATCAATCAATTATTCAATCCATCAATCCATCCATCAACCACAAAGACACCCACCCAACCGATCGATCGATCTAATCAATCAATCAATCAACAAACAATTAATCAATATATCAATAAATCAATCAATTGATTAATTAATCAATCAATCAATCATATAGCCAGTCAATCAGCTAGTCAATCAGCCAGTCAATCAATCAGCCAGTCAATCAATCAATCAATCAATCAATCAATCAATCAATCAATCAATCAATCAATCAATCAATCAATCAATCAATCAATTAATCAATCAATCAATCAATCAATTAATCAATCAATCAATCAACCAACCAACCAACCAACCAACCTCATACAATACGTGTAAAGGTGTCGATCTATCCTCGGTCCCAGAACGCCTTTGGCTCTTGGTGTTTATCATGTGGGTAAATACGGTACGAGTCATGATATTGTTCTAAAATTAGAACCACCGAGCGGTTTCCCCCATGGTAAGCTCGACAGATCGGTAAAACCTGGGTCAATGGTATGTACATTGTATACCAGCTGATCACACTGTTGACACGTGCTATCGCAGTATGGTTAGAGTAAAAATTGCATCATCAAGGGTATAAAGCCTGTTTGTAACGTGGTCAGACCTGCATTTGTGGTTTTGACTCGAGGATTACAAGCTATATAGACGGCTATTTTACAACCGGTAAGTGCTTTAAACGAATTCGTTGCTGCAAATTATATGATTGAAACGGGGCGTACTGGTTATTATATGTAACTTATAATAATGGATATTGGGTTTAAGGGCTGTAAACCTGTGAGCGGCCTCTATGATTTATAGATAATAGAGACTCAAACTCAGAGATTCTCAATCCTGATTTTACAACATATGTTTACAATACTAGCTCAAGGAATCTATGATTCTGTCGGTCTATGTTCGACTTAGTGGACTATAGATTCATTATAATTGTTGAGTTCGAAGAAGAGTTTAGTCTGACACGTTTTACAACAATTGCCATATACAGTCTAACTTGTGTTAAGCAGCCACCCTTTTAAGCAGCCAACCTGCCTTAAACAACCACTACAGAAATCCCCATTGTTAGATTTAAAGTGTACATCAATTTGTGTTAAGCAGCCAACCTGTCTTAAACAACCAATATACTCTGTCCGATAGGCTGGCCTCTTAACACAAGTTTGACTGTAGTATTGTACAGGTAAGTGGCTACCTGTACACAGGGTTCACACGGAGTATGCACTAGCGCACACATAGCCCATAGAAAATGAAATTCCTAGGTGTAACATTTCTTAAGCGTCTCGTATGATTTTAGTTTATAACCTGGCATGCCTATGTCCATGTGCGAATCGCGCATAAATTGTACCAGCAGGGGAAGAGGAAATTCATTCCAGGGGGAGCATGCCCCCAAACCCCCTAGCTGTGCACACACTTACTAAAGCGCTTAGCTACGCCCCTGTCGTTCATACTTATCGTTTTCAGAGTTCGATTACAGACTGCCTTTAACCTTATAGAGGTGTCATTATGAATCGCTTTTCTTCAGAAACGTCTCATTTGTTTACGTGGTTTTTGTTTGTTTTCTTTCCGCCTTTTCTCCACTATCAACGATTGTACTTACAATACAAATACACAAATTACATTTGCTTGCGATTTTAACTGTTGACACATCCTACTGCCACATTGGGTTTCTTTCGAAGATCAATATAAGCCAGGTTTATAGACACTTTTCATTAACGTTTTCATCTCATTTATCACTCGTCAGAATTCTAATTATACGCTCAGCTTATGATAAATCCTCATTTTTATGGCTACATTGCTGCATGGGCTGCATATTTAACACATCGAGGGTCCGATGCAAGACTATAGTAAGTCCATCACAAACTTGAAGCACTTACTAAGTCTTGCACTGAACCCTCGATATGCTCTAGACCGTGTCTTTTATACGTATATTTCACCATCATTGGCCGTCTGTTGCCCTCTATGCATGAATAATTATGACGCGGTATATTTGATACTCGACAGTCTTCCGAACACAGTCGAGACCATTCGACAAAGTCCGTCACGATTAATATGTGTTTTTTTTTTTCAATTGCAAAAATACCATAACGAAACAAGGTTGTATTGATTGATTGTTGTTCACTACTTTATTGATTTTCATAATTTTCAACATATTGAATTGAGGTATGGGCAATGTAACATACAGTGTAACCATTTAACATCAAATAACACTTATAAACAATCAGTTGAATATCAGCGTCCATGCTTTCGTGGTAACAGTGTCATCTTTATAAACCACGTAGTCGAACATTACGGACGGCTCCGAGGATACTTTAAGCTACTCAGTATAGCGTGTAATTCATGCTAATCAGGCAGGTTAACAGACGGTGAATGTTGGTGAACAATACCGTATGGTACACTTTGTGGAAAATGTGTCAGAGCGGAACATGTATCTACATGATTGTTTGCTGTACGTCGAGATATTTATAATGCAATTATGCAAGACAAATATATTTAACCAATTCCTCATACCGAAATGTGTGACTAGTCTAAAATCGACGGCAAACTTTAGAGAAGACGATGGACGAAATAATAGTCACGAAATGATACATTTTGTCTTATTGGGAAGAAACTATTAAACTAATTACCAGACAAAAATTTGACCACTTTGTGAAGACGACTCTTGAAAACTGTGGGGAAAGGAGTAATTGCTCGTGACGAGCATTTTCTCCTTTTCCCACAATGTTTTCTTCTCTATCAGAAGGTTAGGCCAACTTTCCAATTTCATCACATTTCGAAATGTCGTCTGCAATCTCTTTCAATTTGGGACAGTCGAAAATATGGCGTTTGTAAAGGGTTACAAAAAAGATATATTGTTCGGGAGGAAATAATTCATTTCCCAGTGGTCTCTGAAGTTGCACGTATACATGTAGGTAAGATAACATCGAGCACGGGGCTAGTAAATGGTTCAATATGTACAGTTTTTGACGTCCAACCGAACAGCCTTTCGACTTACACCAGAGTAAAATTCCCTCCTGGATCAGCTTGTACAATCTAAACAGGCTTGTTTGTGATTCAACATTTTGCCTCCATCGTACCATACTGGTCAGAAAGGGCGAATCATTCCGAAAATTATCACAGGAGAGGACATCTCTGAATATACTCAATCTAAAATCTCGGAGCCGCTTTCTTCCATACTAACCTTCTCAATAATCTTTAATATATAGCGATTCGGTAACACTCAACCCTTTAACCCATAACCAAACAATAACGACATTTGATCACTTTAATGCAGACGACTTTTAAAAACATTGTGAGAAAAGGAGAAATTGTTCCTTACGTGTAATTTCTCTTTTTTTTTCACAATGTTTTCTGTCCTATCAGAAAATTTTTATTTTTCAATTTCATTACATTTTGAAATGTCGTCTGCAAACTCTTTCAATTTTGGACTGTCGAAAGTTAAACGTTCGGTAAAGGCTTAAATAAACGTAATTACGGTAGAACACCTATATTCTGCCATTTTGAAACTCTTTCTTTCGGCGGATTTACTTCGGTCGTGCTTGGTATACGTCGGTCGGTTCAGGAATTGTTCGGTGCAGACTCGTGTATACCGAGCAGGATCGAAGTTTACCGATGGCAGAATGAGTTTCAAAATGGCGGATTATGGGTATTCTACCTTAATGAACTCTAAATATAGGTTAGAGGCTAGATAGTGAAATTTAAACGATATAGAAACCCCAAGGAAGGAGCGATAGCGACTGACGGGGTTTCTATGTCGTTTAAATTTCACTATATAGCCTCTAAACAATTTAGTGTTTAACCTACATTTCCATAGAGCGCTCTATTTGACGCTGGCAAACCACGCCTCTACGGGTATGATCTGCGAATGGCATAAAACTGCTGCTCAGTATTTTGAAATTCGACATAAACCACGCCTTCCGCGGCTGTCAATTGCATGCCAAGAATCTGCCATACCATATTTGGAAGAAGAAAACTGCACTACCCAGTGATGTAGATTGCAATGTAGTTTTGAGTTTAACCCGTTACTCCATAATTTATTCCTCACCTACAGCAGAAAACTTGTGGAGCCCTTGTGACAAAAGAAGAAATTGCTTGTAACGAGCAATTTCTCCTTTTGTCGCAATATTTTCTTTTCAATTTCAAAAAGAAACTGTGCTTTTTCATAATGTATATATGTGTTGTCTGTTGGTGCTTTCAATTTGTACCCGTCACATTATTTCTAATGGGGTAAAAGGTTAATATAGTTCAGTTTCTTTTTTTCTCAACGATGTTAGGATACCTAGTTAATTGTAATTCCTTTTTATTTATTTCTGTGTTTATTTCTCCCCCGCGACGTCACAGCGATCTTTCAATCGCTACCGTAGGCTAGGCTTACACGTGTCATTGATTTGGAGGTGGAGCCTAAAACTACACATTTATGCGCATGCGTGATACCAGAGTAATAGTCTCATAGAGCCCAGATAGAACACTCGAATAGTAGTTTATGGAAAATAAACCAACAAAAAAATTCAAATTGACGCATTCTCATTGGATGAAAATGTAGGTTAAACACTAATACGGATCTGCCACAAAGTAATTGATGTATTATTCAGTACTGTGACGGAAGGGAAGATCGCTTTTTATAGAAAACCTCGAATATTGACACAGTGGTATTTATATACAGCATCTGTAAAAACACGTTGACTCTCAAACTACGAAACTCCACTGTTCCTTCGGAGACCTTTCCCACGCCCAGCACCGTGGTGATTACTCAGATGGTTTTTGCTGATACAAGAAAGAAAATGTCTTTACCTTGACCTTCAGATGAACTTACCAGCAGTAGTAGTTTGGTAAATGTTTGGAATTGGAATGCATTGCTTCTCCAACATAATCAATTATAAGTAATGGTTATTAACCAATCTGAACACATCGGGTTTATCCAATGAAAACACATCTGAAATAATAGGGATGACGCCATATTGTTTCCCGCGAGAATGACGTCACTTTACTTTCGTTTTTAAAAATAGATCTTAAATGTGAAATCTTAAAAGTCGTTAGATTTGATTGAGGAACCAACTTTACATGTCAGAACAACAGTTTCGCCATTTGGTATGAGTTACTGATAAAAATTTATTCAACAGGATGACCAACACTTCCATACACATTGAACTACTTAACGTGCACGCTTAGAAAATGTGTTAATCGGCGGATGCCGATTTACCCGAAAAATTGTAACCCTACACTTATATCCGAGGTGTATTTCACAGCTCACGGAAATACCCGAGTAGTTCCGATTGGGTTATTAACAGGTTACGTGCAATTGTCGGACATGCGCATTGAAAGGATGTGTTAGTAAAGGGTTAAAATTAACCCAAGACCACACAAGAGACTACATCTAACTTAGTCGTAACTATTCAGGTATTTCCGTTACCCTAGAAATACAATTCTTTGATAAACTGGGTGAATTCAGAATGCTTGTTACCATTACAGATCTCACCCCTTGCAGATTTACAGAGATGTGCGGGATTTGGGCAATATTTGGTAGCGACGGGGACATTTCCTGTCAGTGTAATGAAGCGCACGCCATCTCCCATCGAGGGCCAGACGCATTCCGGATAGAGAACGTCCATCATTTCAACAACAGCTGCATGGCCTTTCATCGTCTAGCCATCGTGGACGATCTCTGTGGAATGCAGCCCATGAGAACATTCCAACACCCATATGTGTACTTGTTGTATAACGGGGAAATCTACAACTTTAAAGAGGTAAGTTCAGCCCATGAGAACATTTCAACACCACCCCATATGTGTACTTGTTGTATAACGGAGAAATTACAACTTTAAAGAGGTAAGTTTCAATTGACTACATAAACCATTAACAAACAATAAGACATCTGACCAGTTTGTTTCAGACGTCTCTGGAAAACATTGTAGGAAAAAAAGAAATCGCTTTTAACAACAATTTCTTCTTTTCCCACGTTTTCTGTCATTAGATACTTTTTGAATTTTATCTCATTTTGAAATATAGTCTGCAATCTCGTTCAATTTGAGACAGTCGAATATTTAGCGTTTAGTAAAGGGTTAAGAACCCGGATGTGAGTTTCAATCCACTCATGAAAGGTAGGCAGTGACGAAGCTTCCTTAATGTACTATAAACACGGGCCGATACATTTCTTTTGGAATACTTGTTAGTTAAAATGTCAAAATGGAATTAGATTCGTGGAGCATATTATATTAACTGGTAATGCTACACAAAATAACTTCATGGAATATAAATGTGCAACATGTGCAAATAACACTTTTTGCATACTTACTAAGTACAGTGTTACTTGATTTTCTGGTGTAACATAAGATAGAAAGAAAATGTTTTTGTTTCCCAATTAAAAGAAAATGATTTGCTTTCCCGAAGTACTTGCCAAAATGCAACAAGTGGCTATGGTCTGTATTTTGTTCTGCCAATTTGGGCATTCCCAAGATGCGATATGACTTGGGGTTTGGGATGTGGGGGAGGGGGTGTAACACATTCATTGCAAGCATCCAAGCCAAGACCTGCCCCTTTCCATAGCCCTCCAACTGTCGATGGTGCTGGAATACATCCATTTCTTTTTGTCTTTTCCAAAGGATAAGGCCAATGAAATCCAAAGTGCCGGGTTCAAATTTCAGAATATGGGTCTTGACTAACGAAATTGGCCCAGCTCTTGATGACAGATATTAATACGGGCATTGTTTTATAACCAAACTAATGTTGACGCGATGTTGATTTGTTAGGTATTGGATCATGAGCGGTTTTCATGCCGATGCTCTTGGTAATTCCGTATCGATTCTGCACAGTATTTTACCCAAGGCGCTGACTGCTTTCCCGTGTGAACATGATCGGTCAATGATGATAGGCGAATAGACCATGTCGCATTGACACCTTTAAGGTCTTGACATCAAAACCCCGTTAGAATCCGTTACCTCGCCAATGGTTATGACCTTTTGGGTACATGTACATGGTTTTTGACATGCTGTTTTGTCCTCCTATATACCGTTATTAACATTTACCATATACACTGTAGTCTTTTCTTCGAAAGGCACATGGATTCACATCATCTCGGACGTAAAACAGCATCTGAACCTTGCTGAGTTGTCCGAGTTGTCAGTCACACATGTAAACCCGTTTTCTGATCAATATATTATATCCTTTTGTCGCAATAGTTTCGGCCATATTTCATAAAGAAAAGAAACGTGTTCTGAAAGTACCTTTGGCGCATTTTCCATTTTGAACTAGGACCAGCCAAAATTCTAACAGATCCATTAGATCTCTGGCTTATCATGAGAACAGAATGTTTTTAGTCATAAGCCAGGTTAGGGGAATCGGTGGGTCAGATCCCTTCTCCGAATACCTTTAGCCTGATAGTACTGGAACCGACTTCATGCTTATGCAAACAAGTTAGATCTAGGGCAGCCGCCAAGTAAATTGGTGGATGGCCTGTGCTCTCACATGTTTGCTACTATTGGTATCTTTCCTCCACAAAATGAAGCAGATATTTAAGCTTCTGGAAATCAGATGACACAAAAATCTATTTTGATAAAATTGGCCATCATTATAAGGATTAAACAAGATGTTTCCAATGAAGTGATTGGATTAACATTATATACAAGTAAGTCTTGGCTTCTGAATCCCTGATTGGTCAGCAGAACAAGGTCGGGAATCAGGATTATATTTAGCTAGACATATCAAAGGTCAGATAATTGAACAGAGCCACGAGTGGAATGCTACAGTCTATGCTAACTTCATAGATTTCCAAAAGGCCTTCGATAGTGTGAATAGGCCAGCACTGTGGAGGATTTTAGCCCAATATGGGATCCCAGACAATATTTCCTCGCTAATCAAGATGTTGTATACAGGATTTAGTGCAAAAGTGATCTGCGGCACATCACTCACCGACAACATTGAGATTAAAACAGGGGTGAATCAAGGGTGTATGTTGTCCCCTCTACTATTTTCACTGTGTATAGACTGGCTTATGAGGAAAACTACCGAAGGTGCAGTCAGGGGTCTTCAATGGACCTTTACAGAAACGCTGGAGGATCTTGACTTTGCAGATGATATTGCTCTACTGGCGCAACGTCACCAAGACATATAGACGAAGACCCAGAAGCTAGACTCTCTAGGGAAACAGATTGGACTCAATATCAACTCAAACAAGACAAAAGTTATGAAAGTAAATGCAAAGACAAACAACCCAGTCACCATCAATGACAGTGCCATTGAAGAAGTGGAAGACTTTGTGTATCTGGGGAGTAAAATTACGAGTGATGTCAACTCAGAGGAAGATGTAAACACCCGATTGTCTAAAGCAAGAGGAGCCTTTGCAGCCCTACGGAACATTTGGAAATCTCCAAAACTCTCCTTCACTACCAAGTTACGGATCTTCAAGACCAATGTCCTTCCTGTACTGCTTTATGGATCTGATTCCTGGAAAGTCACAAAGTCCATTTGTCACAAGCTGGATGTCTTTCAGTGAAGGTGCCTTAGACGGATTCTCCGAATCTTCTGGCCAAACACGATCACCAATGCAGACCTCTATCATCATAGGCGTAGGAGCGTTTTCAACATTGGGGGGTCCAACTTCAGATGAGGACCGGTCTAAGAATAAATATTCCTTAACTTTTTCATGACTATTCATGCATGTACAAATTCAATAACATTATAAGAATTAAAAGAAAGCGTATGAAAACCTGTATCTTTATTAAAAGAAAAAAAAGGGATATGCCAGGTCTCGATTTCACGCGGAAATCAATTGTATTGATCTAAACAAAAAGTGGCAGCGCCCAGACTGTCCCAGCCACGGTTACAACTTTTTGAAATAGTGAAACAATTACATTATTCATTAAGCTTTAGCTAACAATTGAAGACAATACAGAGTCAGACACCTTTTAAAGAACACGTTTTACACCACTGTTTTCGTCGATCAAAACTTCCTGGGTATTTTTGTGAGCTGAGTTTTCATTGGATAAACCCGATGTGTTCAGATTGCCATTTGCGATGATGACGTCAAAAAGATTTTGGTTATTATTCGTAACAAAAGGCGAATTGGTATTACATAAAGCACAAAAATATACAGTTATTTTTATTCTGCTGTTAAATTTCGGTTCTTTCATTTTTCTTCATTTGCCACTGTGAATATGGGGGGGGGGGCAAGGTATACTCCCCATCTGATATTTGGGGGCGGGCCTGGCCCCCCCTGCTCCTACGCCTATGATCATAGAACAGACACAACTCCTCTTTCCATAAAGATCAAACATAGAAGATGGCGCTGGATTGGCCATGTACATAGAATGGAAGAGTCAGCTATTCCAAGAGTAGCCCTTAGATGGACACCCATTGGTCGACGACCAAGAGGCAGGCCCAAAGTAACCTGGCGTAGATCAGTTGAGAAGGAGATGAGGAAAGAAAATTGGAGCTGGGGTCAAGTTCAGACATGGGCAAGGGACCGACTACATTGGCGAACTCTGGTTAAGGCCTTATGCGCAAATCAACGCGATGAGGACTAGAAGAAGACATATCAAAGACTAGTTTCGAATTGCAATAATAACAGTGAAACTCGGCAAGATTTTGCCTGTACGATCCCCTTAATATCTGGCAATCAGCTAAATTGAGTGTTATGAATAAGACGTGAACACCAGTTAAACGTATATATAGCAATATGCTCATTACCCACTAATTGGTCACTAATAAATCATTAGTAGAACCGAGTACATGTTCCAAGGGCAATGGTAACTCGAATGATCCAAAGTGCATTACAGTGGTGTCCTTAGAACTCGCGGGTCCCGGGTTTGAGCCCCAACGACACCTCTAGTTTCGTGGGAGTTTCAGAGCCCTAGTCTAGTAAGTGGTTCAGGTAAGCCGTAGGGATCTTAGGATTATGCCTTTACCCTGTATCAAACGGTGAACAGTATAGTTGAGATCCCAGGATATTTCGACAATTTTGTAAACCTAGGCTTGACATAAAGTTACGAATGCATGTTAACCCATTACCAAACAATAACGACATTTAGCCACTTTGTTGCAGACGACTTTGTAAAACATTGTGGGAAAAGGAGAAATTGCTCGTTACGAGCAATTTCTCCTTTTCCCACAATGTTTTCTACCCCTTCAGAAGATTATTTTCCAATTTCAACACATTTTGAAATGTCGTCTGCAAACTCTTTGAATTTGGGACAATCTAAAATTTGGCGTTTGGTAAAGGGGAAACAGCCCCTCGTCCCCTGGAGTCGCGGAATGAACACGTGCACCCGATGTGATAAAAGGATGACCTACTAACCGTGAGAAAAACTAATCCTCTGTACGAATTGGGTCAAGTTCACCGGTGATCTTTGACAATAGGGGGCGGGGCATACTAAACACTTTACCAAACGTAAAATTATCGACTGTCCCATAATGAAAGAGATTGCAGACGACATTTCAAAATGTGATAAAATTGAAAAATAATCTTCTGATAGGGAAGAAATCATTGTGGGAAAGGAGAAATTGCTTGTTAAGAGCAAATTCACCTTTTCCAACAATGTTTTCCAGAGTCGTCTGCAACAAAGTTGTAAAATGTCGTTATTGATTGGTAATGGGTTAGACCGTATTTACTCTTCTCATCGCGCTGTAACTTTTTGGAGCGATTTTACCGGTGTCACATTAACGCATCATTTAAACACATCTCAAACAGATCTCTGTGGAAACTGCTATTACTTATAGATAGTTGATACGATTTTATTATTCCAATCTGGAGTAAATGAAGACTGCTTGCGACAAGTGAACTGTGAATTTAAGACGTTATTTGGAGTTGGGTACATTTTGATATTAATATTGAAAGAAATGCACTCTCGCTCATACAAGTAGATTTTGTTTGCTGCAGAGTAATCATAATATGCCGTCTGTGGGAGCTTATTCCTTTTCTGTCGTATTCTGATCAGAGTACATACACATTGTGTCGTGTTTTGATCAGAGTACATACACATTGTGTCGTGTTTTGATCAGAGTACATACACATTGTGTCGTGTTTTGATCAGAGTGCATACACATTGTGTCGTATTCTGATCAGAGTACATACACATTGTGTCGTGTTTTGATCAGAGTACATACACACCTGTGTCTGTCGTATTCTGATCAGAGTACATACACATTGTGTCGTGTTTTGATCAGAGTACATACACATTGTGTCGTGTTTTGATCAGAGTACATACACATTGTGTCGTATTCTGATCAGAGTACATACACATTGTATCGTATTCTGATCAGAGTACATACACATTGTGTCGTATTCTGATCAGAGTACACACACATTGTATCGTATTCTGAGCAGAGTACATACACATTGTGTCGTGTTTTTGATCAGAGTACATACACATTGTGTCGTGTTTTGATCAGAGTACATACACATTGTGTCATATTCTGATCAGAGTAAATACACATTGTGTCGAATTATGATCAGAGTACTTACACATTGTGTCGTATTCTGATCAGAGTACATACACATTGTGTCGTATTCTGATCAGAGTACATACACATTGTGTCGTGTTTTGATCAGAGTTCATACACATTGTGTGTATTGCTGATCAGAGTACATACACATTGTGTCGTGTTTTGATCAGAGTACATACACATTGTGTCGTGTTTTGATCAGAGTACAAACACATTGTGTCGTATTCTGACCAGAGTACATACACATTGTGTCGTGTTTTGACCAGAGTACATACACATTGTGTCGTGTTTTGATCAGAGTACATACACATTGTGTCGTATTCTGATCAGAGTACATACACATTGTGTCGTGTTTTGACCAGAGTACATACACATTGTGTCGTGTTTTGACCAGAGTACATACACATTGTGTCGTGTTTTGATCAGAGTACATACACATTGTGTCGTGTTTTGATCAGAGTACAAACACATTGTGTCGTATTCTGACCAGAGTACATACACATTGTGTCGTGTTTTGATCAGAGTACATACACATTGTGTCGTGTTTTGATCAGAGTACATACACATTGTGTCGTGTTTTGATCAGAGTACATACACATTGTGTCGTATTCTGATCAGAGTACATACACATTGTGTCGTGTTTTGATCAGAGTACATACACATTGTGTCGTGTTTTGATCAGAGTACATACACATTGTGTCGTATTCTGACCAGAGTACATACACATTGTGTCGTATTCTGATCAGAGTACATACACATTGTGTCGTATTCTGATCAGAGTACATACACATTGTGTCGTGCTTTTGATCAGAGTACATACACATTGTGTTGTGTTTTGATCAGAGTACATACACATTGTGTCGTATTCTGATCAGAGTACATACTCATTGTGTCGTGTTTTGATCAGAGTACATACTCACCCGTGTTTGTTGTATTCTGACCAGAGAACATACACATTGTATCGTATTTTGACCAGAGAACATACACATTGTGTCGTGTTTTGATCAGAGTACATACTCACCCGTGTTTGTTGTATTCTGATCAGAGAACATACTCATTGTGTCGTGTTTTGATCAAAGTACATACACATTGTGTCGTGTTTTGATCAGAGTACATACTCACCCGTGTTTGTTGTATTCTGATCAGAGAACATACTCATTGTGTCGTGTTTTGATCAAAGTACATACACATTGTGTCGTGTTTTGATCAAAGTACATACACATTGTGTCGTGTTTTGATCAGAGTACATACTCACCCGTGTTTGTTGTATTCTGATCAGAGAACATACTCATTGTGTCGTGTTTTGATCAAAGTACATACACATTGTGTCGTGTTTTGATCAAAGTACATACACATTGTGTCGTGTTTTGATCAGAGTACATACTCGCCCATGTTTGTTGTATTCTGATCAGAGTACATACACATTGTGTCGTATTCTGACCAGAGAACATACACATTGTGTCGTATTCTGATCAGAGTACATACACATTGTGTCATATTCTGACCAGAGTACATACACATTGTGTCGTATTCTGATCAGAGTACATACACATTGTGTCGTGTTTTGATCAGAGTACATACTCGCCCATGTTTGTTGTCTTCTGATCAGAGAACATACACATTTTATCGTATTCTTACCAGAGAACATACACATTGTGTCGTGTTTTGATCAGAGTACATACTCACCCGTGTTTGTTGTATTCTGACCAGAGAACATACACATTGTATCGTGTTTTGATCAGAGTACATACTCACCCGTGTTTGTTGTATTCTGATCAGAGAACATACACATTGTGTCGTGTTTTGATCAGAGTACATACTCACCCGTGTTTGTTGTATTCTGACCAGAGAACATACACATTGTGTCGTGTTTGGATCAGAGTACATACTCACCCGTGTTTGTTGTATTCTGATCAGAGAACATACACATTGTGTCGTATTCTGACCAGAGAACATACACATTGTGTCGTGTTTTGATCAGAGTACATACTCACCCGTGTTTGTTGTATTCTGATCAGAGAACATACACATTGTGTCGTGTTTTGATCAGAGTACATACTCACCCGTGTTTGTTGTATTCTGACCAGAGAACATACACATTGTGTCGTGTTTGGATCAGAGTACATACTCACCCGTGTTTGTTGTATTCTGATCAGAGAACATACACATTGTTTCGTGTTTTGATCAGAGTACATACTCACCCGTGTTTGTTGTATTCTGATCAGAGAACATACACATTGTGTCGTGTTTTGATCAGAGTACATACTCACCCGTGTTTGTTGTATTCTGACCAGAGAACATACACATTGTGTCGTGTTTGGATCAGAGTACATACTCACCCGTGTTTGTTGTATTCTGACCAGAGAACATACACATTGTGTCGTGTTTGGATCAGAGTACATACTCACCCGTGTTTGTTGTATTCTGATCAGAGAACATACACATTGCGTCGTGTTTGGATCAGAGTACATACTCACCCATGTTTGTTGTATTCAGATCAGAGTATATACTCATCCATGTTTGTTGTATTTTGATCAGAGTACATACTCACCGATGTTGTCGTAATTTGATTTGAAATATGTTTATAAAACTCAAATTAACAATAAAATTAGGGATTGGAACGAATATTCGAATATTCGAATAGCGGGTCGAATATTCGAATAACAAAATAGTATTCGAATATTCGATTTTAATGAACCCATATTACTGTATGTTTACCATAAATTTTATTAAAAAAATAATGTTGTTTTATTTTCATTTTCTTCCTCTAAACCGATCCCAAATATCGAAGAACATGCCTAGCTCCCAGGTGCAGTTACGATGTTTTTACAACGTTTGTCACACAGTAAAACACCTGTGACAAAATACCTCATCTTTTGACAGTTTGCAAAACGATTAATTCCTAAGTGTGAAAATAGTCGATTTTAAATATTTTATTATAAAATATTTAAGCTAAAGCAGATAATTTTCATATGCAGAAGAAGGTTTATAAAACGTAACGAAACAACCATTTTACATCAGTTACAGGAGGAGTTTGACTTCCGCTATGACACACAATGTGACGGCGAGTCCATCATCCATCTGTACGCTAAAGGCGGGATTGAGTTTGCTGCCCAGCACCTAGACGGCGAGTTCGCCTTCTGTCTCTGGGACACAGCCAACCGGAAGGTGTTCTTGGGCCGGGACACATACGGGGTACGTCCCAGCTTCCGGGTAGCTACGGAGGACGGATTTCTTGCCGTGTGCTCCGAGGCCAAGGGACTTGTGAACCTGAGTTACGGGAAAGGACCCGTGCGGGATACAGCGAGGATCGAACCCTTTCCGCCCGGCCATGTGGAGACATACTCGCTGGACTCTAATGGGAAAGCGTTTTTGGCAGAATGCTCGCGGTTCCATAAGATTGGCGAGGAGCCCAAGTATCAGACGCTGAAAGTACCGATGGGTAATAAAAAACAGTATTCTCCTTCTCTTTTTTACTTCCTTCCTCCGTTACTGATCATGTGTCACTCTGGAGCACCGTGGCTCCGTTAGAAATCTATAAGTACTAAATAAGAAAAGGGCTTTTTGACAAAGGACATAACACAATGAAGTGTTGAGCATCTCTTGTGAATCCAACCCTGGCTGTCAAATCCCCGGCGTTACGTACTTCAAAGCCGAAGACCCTTGTCATACCAAACTACCGACCATTGTGCTGTCCATAATTACATGAAGTTAATGGAGTAGATGCGGGTTGAAAATTGTCGTAGAAAAGCGAGAAATTGGTTTTATGAGGTTTTTTTCGTATTTTGCACCAAGACTTTGTCTATCATTATATTTGACGATGGAACGACATTAAGGTTTCAACAGATCCACGTCTATTCGTTCATTGTCATCAGCGGTTGTTCAAATTTGACCAATTTTTATTTAAAAAGAATGATTACGATTGTAAAAATCTTTTTTATTTCTTGACATTTTCCCTAGTTAAGTTGAATACTGTTCAAAACATTTGTGTATTGAACTATTTTTCCTTATTTTGCACCAAAACATAATGTATCACTAAATCTGACGAAGGCGGCATTCAGTGGTTCAAGAATGACGTCACAGCAAAGGGAAGTAAGTCATACGAACTTTCATTAATTGGTGCGCTATGACGGTGATTTATGACGTAATGCGTTATGCTAAAATGTTGCAAATAATTTCAATGTGATTCTTTTATTTCATATTTTAATTCTATGAAATAAATCCAACCTGTACATATGACCTTAAAGGTTCCAGCAAATCGACATTTATTCATTCATTGCCATCAGCGGTTGTTTTCAATTTGGACCATTTTTTATCTTAAAAAGAAAATGCGATGAATTTTGTCTCCAATGAGAATATCGAGGGTTCAGTGTAATACTATAGTAAGTACTTCATGTTTATGAAGCACTTACTATAGTCTTTCATATAACCATCGATATGTACCTTTCAGTATTGGATGTAAAGCAGAATGTTCGTGAGTTACTAACAATGGCGGTGAGAAAGCGACTGATGGCTGAACGCAGGATCGGCTGTCTGCTGTCCGGGGGTCTGGATTCGAGCCTCGTTACGGCACTAGTGGTTAAACTAGCCAAGGAGATCGGACTGGACTACAAGATACAAACATTCTCTATTGGAATGGAGGGAAGCACAGATCTTATAGCCGCTAAAAAGGTACTTTACTCAACACTGATGATACGTCCTCTTACAAAAAAAACCATAATGATCTGCTCACATTATCATGATACAAAGTAATTTTCCATTTTTCCACACTAGTTTCTTCCAAAAATCACAAAAATCGTCAACTTTGGTATTTCATAAAGATCCTCTGATGTTGTTTCAATTTGGACCTCCATCCAAATACTTTCTGAAATAATAGGAATTACGAACCTAGAGACTTAGTGACCATACCAGCAACGTTCATTACTAAGTCGATATCTTGGTAACCAGATAGGAATTTGATAGATATTTCAAAGTAAAGATGAAGGAATGTTTTTTATTGGATCAGTTGATCAGTTCAGTATTTTATTGGATCGGTTGATCAGCTCAGTATTTTATTGGATCAGTTGATCAGTTCAGTATTTTATTGGATCAGTTGATCAGTTCAGTATTTTATTGGATCAGTTGATTAGTTCAGTATCTATTGGATCAGTTGATCAGTTCAGTTATTTATTGGATCAGTTGATCATTCAGTATTTTATTGGATCAGTTGATCAGTTCAGTATTTTATTGGATCAGTTGATCAGTTCAGTATTTTATTGGATCAGTAGATCCCTGGTTTGGTGCGTGACTCGGTGACCAGTAACTAAGGGAAAAGGGTTCAAGTGAAATCTGAGTAGTTATAGAATACATTTAGATTGTACCCATTTTAGATAGATTTCCCAGCTAGAAATTATTAATAGTTTCCAGGAATAAGTCATGTTCGGCACATGGGTATTCTGTGAGACTGAATGTCACGGAACATAATACGTCCCGATCAGGACCTATGGTGTTATCCCATTACCAAACAGTAACGACATTCGACCAGTTTGTTGCAGACAACTCTGGAAAACTTTGTGGGAAAAGGAGAAATTGCTTTTAACAAACATATTTTCCTTTTCCAACAATGTTTTCTGCCCCATCAGAAAATTTCATCACATTTTGAAATGACCTCTGCATTTTCTTTTAATTTGGTACAGTCGAACATTTTTTGGCGTTTGGTAAAGTGCTAAACCCTTCGTATTTATAGATGGCGCAGTTCTTGGATACAGATCATCATGAGATCGTGTTTACACCGGAAGAGGGCGTGTCAGCCGTGGAAAACGTTATTTACCATCTAGAGAGTTACGACATCACAACCGTCCGGGCCTCTGTAGGTAAGACCACGCCTACTAACTAGTGTCTAATGGACACTTTATACACCGTTATCACAAAACTAAAGCAACACATACAAAGGATTTTCTTTTAGTTTAAACTTATTTATTTTACATCGATCGTGAAACAAGTCCTATTACAACTTAGATTAATCATCTCGATTCTGCTTCCTGGATCATAACCAGTACTCCGCCGAGTGTGGATTTATGAAAGATCGCAAGGCGGAATCTGCTTCTCACGGGATTCGAACCCACGACCCTCGTGTCCGAAGGCCGACGCTCTACCTCTGGATCACTGACCCCCACTATTTTCTTTTAAATATGCTAGTTAACAGAAGAGAAACAATTGTCGAAATAAAATATTATGGTATTGTTGTACTTTGCAAATTTGAAATGGATTAAACGAAACTATTGCAATCATAGTTAAACCAGGAAGTGTCAATGTATCTTTGTATGTACATTCAGTCTTTACGCGTAGATCTAAAACCGTCACAAAGCTTTTGGATTTGAATACGTACTAATGTATACATACATCTACATGCTCTAAAACCTTGAACACAGTTTCGCTTCCATGGATATTCTCTGGACAGTGAGCTTCACACATCAGCACACTTGTATAGTTTTAAAGAATTCAAGTTGGAACTTTGCAAATTTCCTCCCATGCAGAACAAGCAGTTTGAAATCAGGCTCTCCCTAATTCGGTATTTTCGAGTTGACAGAATCAGCAGACGAAAGGGAACTTAAAAGCTATGTGCAAAATTTGGGTACGAACCAATGTTGATACGAAAGAGAAATTGATCTCTGTGAGAAATGCATTCTTTGTTACAACTTCCAACAGTTTCTGAGTCATTCGACTACAGATAACATATGTTATGATACCAGTTAATGACAAAAAGAGAAGACTTGTCCATATTGCACACACTGTCAGATAGATTGATTAAAGAACTATTTCAACGATTTTCTCATAAGCTTTGAAAGCCGCAAGTGTGAAATAAAAACAATGTTGTTTTGTTGGGGTTTTGAAAATCATGACAGAAGCTCCCAATGTAAGTAAAGTAGCCCAAACGGTGCTCCTAATTAGTTGATGACCAATCAGAATTTAATTAGGTCTCTCATTTACAAAGTGCCAATATGCACTCCTCACTCCTTTTCCATATAACTTGTTTTTAACTGTGCTTGACAAGAGAATGATCAACTGGATTATGGTTTTACATTGTAATTATTATTAATGTGTAATTTAAGTAATGGTTATTAACTCTGATATTCTCTTATAATTCAAATCTGAATGGCCGTATGCATATACTCTTAATATTTGTTCATACTATTTAAATGTTTTGATATATTTAGAACTTTATGCTCGTATGAATATTGATGAGACTTAGATAAAGATTAAAGATTATATATTGACATCTATAAGGAATGTACCTGGTCAGCAAATACATCAAAGAGAAGACCGACACCACCGTGATCCTATCTGGAGAGGGGTCTGACGAAATAGCGCAAGGATACATTTATTTTCACAAAGCACCATCTCCATCCGCCGGAAGTGACGAATGTCTGCGCCTGTGTAATGACCTTTATATGTACGATGTTTTACGGGCGGACCGAACAACCGCCGCGCACGGGTAAATATAGACTGTATTACATTGTGTGCATTTATGTACGGATAGATTAGCCGATTAATATGTGCATACACAGAATATAGCAAAATATATATTCTTGATTGTATGTAACAGTGAAAACATTGGGCGATAAGAATAGTATGGATATATAGAAGATAACGAACCGAGCAAATGAACCTCTCAAAGACCCAAACACATTCGATCAGTGAAAAACACTGTTGTAAACTGAATGGTTGTCTTGCCTATCTATATATATATATACCAGCATGTTCTCTTCAACAATGCTAAGGTCCCTAAATTGCATAAACGTTCATGGAACGTTACAAATGTAACAACAGCATGCACCTCTATGTACAGTACCACAGAGATGACTACTGTGTTTTTTCTCGTTATAAAGGTATTAGTAAGTCCTTATAACGAGATAAGTAGACCTAAGACGTTATACATGGCTTTAGTTCATTAGTATGAGTAAGTTAGTCTTTACATTTTACTTGTTATATCAAGATAAAGTAAGTCGTTATATCATGACTCAAAATGACTGACAGAAATGAACATATTCAATCATGCGACTAAATAAGTCTTTCACTAAATAAGTCTTTTACTTTTGTGAAGCATCATTCTGTAGTACTGCATTATCCTTATTGTCACAGTGGTTTCCATTAATTTCTGCACCAGATGCGTTAGAATGAGACTTAATCATAGGTAAAAATTGAAGAATTTCAAAAACCTGAAACCTGTAGTTCTTTATCCTGAAAAAAGCATGTCTGCAATAGCATTATATAGAGACAAAACGTCTCAGAAACCTGAAATTTAGGATAATCCTGAACACTTTCACCCATGTAAATAACGGAATAACAATCAATAAAAAACCAACCTTCACCATGCAGTGTATTCTGTGTTTTCAGGTTAGAGGTGCGAGTTCCGTTTCTGGACCACAGGTTCACGCACTACTACCTCACGCTGCCCGACCTGGACAAAACACCCAAACATGGCATCGAGAAACATTTATTGCGCTCCGCCTTTACAGGATTCCTACCTGACGAGATCCTCTGGAGACCTAAAGAGGCCTTCAGTGACGGAGTGTCGTCAACAACCAAGTCATGGTATGAGGTATTACAGAGCCATATTGACGAACAAGTAAGTATGCGCATGGACATACATGTTTGTACTTCTTGGGGTTTCTCTTATTAACTCTTAAAATACTGGGCAATTTAAAAAAATATATATTTTTGTGTCGTGTGCTTTTCAAAACCTTGAATATCTGCTTGATTTCGATGAGGAATGATACCCAATGTTGCAAAGAGGTTAGATCACAGGCCATCCGCCAATGTAACCTGTTTGCATATGCATGACGTCGGTTCCATCACTATAAGGGTTAACATAAGTAAAATATCAATTTGTTAGGTTTTTCTCTTTATTTTGTTGTTTAATAAGCCTTGATGATGTAATGCAGTGTAGAGCTCCGTCGGAGAATAGTGCGCCGACCTCAACGCACGAGGAACGACTCAAGAAATTATGATTATTTAATGAAACGGATCAGATAATCTGTGATAACCTCCTTCAAAGTCTTTGTTAACAGAACTATCCATAAAGGAAAGGGACGGGAATAAATAATCGAATGTTCGGTTTTTGGTCCGAATAATCGAATCGTAAATTACTATTCGAATATCCGGTTTTATTGACCCAATAATACTGTTTTGTGCGATTTAATCTATTAAAAATGATATTTCATTTCATTTCTCTGCATCCTTGGATTAATTAATTCTATGGGTAACTAAAGAGTTGGGTGTTGCGCATGCGTAGAGTAAAATCAGTGTGCTTAGCGCTTGTTAGAGTGGACAACGAAAGTGATTTAATGATAAACAAGTAAGTACTCGTGTGATTTCTAAGTCAATAAACATCTCAAGTTATTAATCAACCAATTATACATTCCAGATAAATGACGATGAGGTGGAATCTGCAAGTGCGACGTTTCCTCATAACCCGCCCACATCGAAAGAGGCGTTGTACTACCGCCGTTTATTCGAGAAATACTACCCAGGACTTGGGGCTTGGATACCCTACTATTGGATGCCCAAATGGACAGCTACGTCGGATCCCTCGGCCAGGACACTCAAACATTATAAACAATGATAGCATGGCTGATACTCGCATATTATAAACCCTTTACCAAATGACAAATTTTAGACTGTCACAAATTGAGAGAGTTTGCAGACGACATTTCAAAATGTGATGAAATTGAAAAATAATCTTATGATAGGGCCGAAAACATTGTGGGAAAAGGAGAAATTGCTCGTTAAGACAATATTCCCCGAGTCTTCTGCAACAAACTGGTCCAATGTCGTTATTGTTTGGTAATGGGTTAGGCTTTCTCTGAATCTCATTATTCATTTTGACTCAGTTTCAGCAGTTTTTGATAATCTCATTTTAATTTTATAATTTATTGTTTAATTTTTGAAAACATGATTGTGCATGGAACTTTCACCAACTGAGTACTGTTCATTGAACACATTGGTAGAAATAAATAAAGAAACAACTAGGTCAAAACCAGAAATTCTCGTGACAAACAATGTCTGCTTCTGCCACAACGGTTTAAACCTAAAT
This sequence comes from Cerastoderma edule, assembly GCA_947846245.1. NCBI lineage: Eukaryota > Metazoa > Mollusca > Bivalvia > Cardiida > Cardiidae > Cerastoderma > Cerastoderma edule. Next base: position 3,010,682 of record OX401411.1, on the reverse strand, counting down.
TTTCTTTTCTGCTGCTGCTTTCAAGGTTGTTCTGTCACAAAAACATTTTTGAGAATGGTTGAACCACCATCCTGTACAGATATGCTTTTTATGATTGAATTAGATAAAGAACAACATCAAAAGAGACCGCTTCACAGAAGTATCAGAAGGTAGGGACAGTTTGTCTATCACAGTGTTCCATTGCTCTTATACTTTGGATAAAAGGGTCCATTTGGACACGGATTAAAAGCTATGTCACCTTCATTATACTCGCTCTGTTTTTTTTGTGTAAGATCCCAACTACTATAAGTAAAGATCCTCTCGTGAAATATCAATATGGGGCATTATTACGAGGTTTTGTACTATACTGTTTTGTACTGCACCGATTACTGTCAATGAAGGTGTTTGAAGTATTTACTCCTTTCCACATAAAGATCCTCTCGTGAAATATCACTATGGGGCAATATTACGAGGTTTTGTTCTATACTGTTTTGTACTGCACCGATTACTGTCAATGAAGGTGTTTGAAGTATTTACTCCTTTCCACATAAAGATCCTCTCGTGAAATATCACTATGGGGCATTATTACGAGGTTTTGTACTATACTGTTTTGTACTGCACCGATTACTGTCAATGAAGGTGTTTGAAGTATTTACTCCTTTCCACATAAAGCTCCTCTCGTGAAATATCACTATGGGGCATTATTACGAGGTTTTGTACTATACTGTTTTGTACTGCACCGATTACTGTCAATGAAGGTGTTTGAAGTATTTACTCCTTTCCACATAAAGATCCTCTCGTGAAATATCACTATGGGGCATTATTACGATGTTTTGTACTATACTGTTTGTACTGCACCGATTACTGTCAATGAAGGTGTTTGAAGTATTAACTCCTTTCCACATAAAGATCCTCTCGTGAAATATCACTATGGGGCATTATTACGAGGTTTTGTACTATACTGTTTTGTACTGCACCGATTACTGTCAATGAAGGTGTTTGAAGTATTTACTCCTTTCCACATAAAGATCCTCTCGTGAAATATCACTATGGGGCATTATTACGAGGTTTTGTACTATACTGTTTTGTACTGCACCGATTACTGTCAATGAAGGTGTTTGAAGTATTTACTCCTTTCCACATAAAGATCCTCTCGTGAAATATCACTATGGGGCATTATTACGAGGTTTTGTACTATACTGTTTTGTACTGCACCGATTACTCTCAATGAAGGTGTTTGAAGTATTTACTCCTTTCCACATTCTCTGAGAAATTCTAAAAGCAGAAAAACGAAAAAGCCGATTGACGCAGGTATACGCCATATATAATGACTTAAATGACGCCTTAATGAATTTAAAGCAATTTTAAGAGAATAATTTAGAAACAAACACAATCTTAAGACAATGCGATAGAAGGGGAATTATCTCATTACATGCAAATTTCATAATGGCCTGTAAATAGGGTTCTACCTCAAAGACTTGGGTAACCCTGTCGAAGTAAAAGGTGTAAGATTATTAAGGGAAACGGCTATGATGAAACCCATTGATAATTAATCAAACAATCCCTTCCATAATAAGAAACTTATTAATGCATCATTTGGGCTGTTCGATGACTCCAATATTAACAACATCGATATTGTTGGCAAATACGTACGAATGTATGATGTGCGTGCAAATGGATTAATTTATAATATGTGATGTTTCTTAATCTTACGGAAAGGCGCAGTATATCTAACAATGTCGTACTCTTATCTACTTTGCAACCCCAGACACAAGCCGGTAGATATACCTCGTAGGAAGTTCATAAATACACCAGAAAATGTGGCCATTTTCCACCGAATAACACACTTGATTACAACATTTCGTCCAGGGACTAACTATTTATATCAATACACAAATTGTTTTGATATCCCAGTTGAATGTTTCATTTACTAATTTCATGAAAGATTATCATATCAACACATCTGTGTTTTATATTTTCTGAACCGTATTTACCAAGCAGATAGGATTCCAAACGCCACGTTGCCGGACCACTTTCAAAATGTCTCCTCGTTACCTCCGAGGTTATTTTGAATAAATGGCCTAGGTGTTCCAAATGCCAATGTCGTTGGTTAGTCTCAAAGGTAACGCATCGAAAATGTTTTTAACTTTTCCCTTTCTGACAATGACATTCTGCCTACTTCACCATTTTGCATAAACAAGGCATATACGTGGCAAATAGACAGCTCGTCACGAGCAATTTCTCCTTTTCCCTCAATGTTTTATAAAGTCGTCTGCAACAAAGTGGTCAAATGTCGTTATTGTTTGGGAAAGGGTTAAAGAGACTCTTTCAGAGATCGAGATTTCAACTTTTCAAAATATATTGTCATCTTCTGTAAAAATAACAACATAGATTTCTGAAGTAACATTAGATTAGATTATTGACAGCTTCCAAAACATGCTCATAACTGTACAGAAAAGATAAAAGGTTATGAACATTTAAATCGCAGATGTTGCAGGCCGTTTTAACGGGTTTATTTTGTAAACAACAATCTAAACTTACCTGGGGGGGGCCTCCGTGGCCTAGTGGTTAGAGTACAGAACTTAAAATCACATGGCCCCTCTCCGCGTGGGTTCAAATCCTGAGAGGGATATGGATTTTCATGAGAGGCAGTCTCCCGACTGACTTACGGAATGCCGATGGTTCTACCCGCCTTGTGGGCAGTTGAGTATGGGATCTTCCTCCGTCATTAAGAGTCGGACTCGGGCATCGCTACATAACTGAAATAATGTTGATGTGATGTAAAACCCATATAAAAAAAAAATTACCTGGACAACCTTGAACAGAAGTGATGGGGATAGCATAGTGCAATCACAAACAATAATCTTACGGTTTTGTCAAATATTAATTACATATCGAGATTTCAATACAATACTACAGTAAGTGCTTCATTTTTATGAAGCACTTACTATAGTCTTGCGCTGAACCCTCGATATATGTATCTGATTTGCACATTTGCACTCAACTAGCCTCTGGACACCTTTATCATTATGTTTCACGTGTTCTATATGATGATAATGTATTTGAATTACCTGACCAAAACAAATTTGGTTTTACAACATCAAATGACCTTTGTTTAGATAACATCCCTTTGACCATGAGTCCCTTTAATCATGATGATAATGAAAAGTGATCAAACAGTCGTCCTTGTAAAACACTTCTTTCTCTCCATCAGGCAAGGCATAATAACATTGATAAAAGGTTCCAACGGTTTTCAAAAATTGTTCTCCAAAAGCCGATTCATTACAAACAATTAGGCTTCTTTCACTTTTAATCAGTTCCAATGACGCAGACCTTCTTTATACAGATTTGATTTCTGGTTTGGATTTCCCCGTGTTTCAAAGCTAAGCTTACTCTTGCAGACTTGGAGAAGATTCATGGATTAGCTTCAATGCTTGCTTCTTTCTTTATGGACATTATGAACTATTTAGGCAATAACAAGTCAGGGTTGTTACTATTTGACTGGAATACAGTTTATTCAACGATAACAATCTAGACAGAAGGTGAACACTTTAGAATATTGTAAAGAAATATAACGAGTCAAAGCTTTTTGTCACAATAGTTTATTGTGGATATCTCATGCTTCCCGTTGTCATTCACTTTGAAATACGAACTTTTGTTTTCAATACGTAGCTGATTATAACGTTTTGGTGTTATTTTATTTATAAAGACTATTAACTGGCGAAACTACACCAAACCCAATAATTTGATAGGATACTTAGTTTGGTATTTTGTGCGCTTGTATCTCTGTTTCACCTTTGACTTCATGTGGCCTTAATTTGGAAACGATTTCAGTTTCTAACTAAAAAAAAAAAGACTTAATCGTCTCGTTTTGATAGCTTCGCGATTGATCGGAATCCTTCTTTCCGTAAAGGGGGCCAATCACCAGAGAAAGCAAGTGGTTCTATGTGGTTTGCCATCGGTCTATTACTTCGTGGAGTCTTATCAAATCAAATCGTCCGAGATTTTTCATTTATTGAAATAAATCTATTCTTCATTGTTTTTTTATATGTGCAGGATGGTAAGCATAAAGTGGAACACACACTATGGTACGTCCCTTGTTAACCTACAGTAGTGGAATCTCGATGAACCGGTCTCTCGCATATTCATTGTCAAAATTCACATTCTGAAACATTTTGACAAAGCCCCTACTTAAAATCATTTGCAAAATTCTATCAACAAACGGGCCGAGCGACCAAAACGGCGATATTGGGTAATACTCTGTGATTTTGTTTTGCCTTTTCGTTTCGTAAACGGTGACCCATTTCAGTAATATCGGTTTTCGGCTTGTTCGTTTGTTTATCCGAGGGACGGGAACCGGTATGCTGTGGAGTGAGTAGCCTGGGGCCTGGCACGTCCGTTTATCCCGAACTAATGCGGTTATGCATGGGCCCATTCGGAACACCTTGGCCATTTCTTTAAATAACTTCGGAGGTAATTGGGAGCCATTTTGAAAGTAGGCCAACAACGTAGGGCATGTCCGTTTGCAATCGTATCTACTCGGAAATCCCAGGCACAAGCCGGGGATGGCCGAAAAGATACGCTTGACAAAATATGAAATAAAGGTGTGTTGATATGATAATCTTTATTGAAAAGAGTAAAAAAAAACAACATTCAGTTGTGATATATAACCAATTTGTGTGTATTTGATAACATATTTAGTGCCTGTGTGCATGTTGTAATCATGTGCGTTATCCGTCGGAAATAATGCGAATTACCCGTGGATTTCCGGTGTATTCATGAACTACCTACGAGGTATATCTACCGACTTCTGACGGGGATTGCCGGGTTGATACGATTGGCATGGGCCAGAACCCAAAGGTATGGAGTGAGAAGTTTAAAATACGGCTCTCTGGTGTATTTGCGTTATGATATAAGACAAAAAGAAATGAATATGGTGTTGCTTTTATTTTGAAAATGGAACTTATACTAGACAAGTGCAGTTCGTACTAAACAAATAATTTCCTCCCCTTTTTGGTCATTAGACAAAAAAGTTCACTGATATTAAATGAGAAGCAGGGGAATACTCTGTGTTTATTTTCGTGACCAATACTGAACGCAATGTGAGCGTCTGAATTTTACAATCGCAAAATGAAAACTAAGATATGATCACCTTTCCTAATGTATGGGACAAATACCCTTTTTATGTCAAATCCTGAAAGACAAATTGAATGTACATTTTGTTAAATAGATAAAAAAAAAGATCACCTAGACAAAAGTGTATGGTAGTTTATTTTACCTTGTTTACCTTATCCCGAGATCGTTTCTAGCCTCTCTGATCCGTATTGGATTGTTATTTTCAGTCGAGTTTATTACAAAACGACGTTTTCATTTAATTACCGTAAAGCATTGTGTTTGGGAAGCTGTATAGTACTGGGACAGTGACCTTTTTCATGTGAATTTTATCTTCTCTTTGATAAATTCCTGTGAAACAACAGAATTTTTTGGTTTGTCTTCAAAAATCTCTTGGCTATCTTTTAAATCCATCCAAAGACATGAAACCCCTTAGATTATAAATGTTTATAACTGCGACGCAACTCAGGACGTTCAGGCCTTTGATTTCGACTTACTAACACGATATAACGCGGTTAAAAAACGCATACATGTCACATCTGTACCACCGTATGTAAATGTGTTAGAGTGCAATATCTAGTATCTAACGAGCAATTTTTCCTTTTCCCACAATGTTTTCTACTCTTTCAGAGTATAACTTTCCAATTGGTCTGCAAATTCTTTCAATTTGGGAAAGTCGAAAGTGTTTGCGTTTGGGAAAGGGTTAATCATTATGACTAGGGTATTAAGTGCAAAATCGATGTATCAAGCTCGATATCAACTTGTTCTGTCTTATTGTGTTATGAAGATATATTTTTCATAGTGATTAGCAACTCTTATATCAACGAAGGCCTATATCTTCTTCAGTCTAAATTTTCCAATCAAATGTATCTATGGATTGCTAGCTTAAGTCAGTTGGGCGTCTCAATTTTGAAAAATAATGACAATATATATAAATTCTGACGGAGTTTTTCGTAACCAAACGTATTCGTTAGCTTATTGTTTAAAGTGAGAGAAAATGCGTCGAATTGTAAAGACTAGCGTATAAATACTGTTTCACAGAGTCCTTGGATCGTGGAAACATATTACGTAACCATGATTGACAATACTGATGAGATTGTCAAAGTTATTCATTTATTTAATGTTTCTGTATCGTGACTTTGGCTATGGTCATGGGATTGCTGTGAAGGAAGTGGTACTGTACTGCAGTGAAGCAAAGGGAATTAACTATGTGCGGAGTTTAATCTAGTCTGGGGTACAGGCCATGCATACCCAAATTAGGCTACTGTCCAGGACCACAGGCTAAATTCGCTCGGATATAAGTGCAGAGTTAAACTTTTAAGCATGACCAAGCAATCTGAGGGTCAAGGGTTCGTGTCCCTTATTGGGTGCAATGTTTTGTTGCATTTATAAAACTAGCGTTGGGAACCCTCAAGAGCAATTTTACAGATGTAAAGATAGTTACATACAATATTTCGGGTTAATCGTCCCAACTTACAACACTTTACCTTTAAGCGTCCACTTTACGTAGTCCAATGTATACAGACGTATTGAACATCATTTTAAATCATTTATTTTATCGGTAACTCATAGAGAGTACGCTGATGTAGTGACATTATAAGTTGTTTTATTATAAATTTAAATTACTGTTCCATTAATAAGGGCGAAGAACCGCCTTTATGCTACACGTACTCACGAAACGAACGAATGTACCTACAAAACCACGGTTGCCGAATGACTTAAAGAAAAATCTAAAACAAAAAAAAAATGTAAAATTTAGACTGCATTTCCTTTTTTTCCTTTTAGTCCAGTCGGCTTCCTTCTATGCTTAATGTGGAACCTAGAAATGAAGAGTGCAATGAGGCAATATTTTGTTTGTGTAGTCTATAGAGGTATAGTAATGATTTAAGAGGGTTTGCCACTTTGGCAAATTTGGGAATCTTGCCTAATTTGCATAAATCCAAAATGACCGCCTGTCGTTAAATTGAAAATTTGGCCTTTTATACTTTTCACTGAATATGTCATGTGAGGTACCTATTTAGGGATTTTAAGGTATGATGAATCCATTTCTGATGTTTATTTCATGATACAGTCTATCAAAATAAAGAAATTAGCTCAATACATCTGATAGATGCCATTTTGATGTCATATTTTACAACTTTTACTTCATTTTTGATGTAGTTAAAATGATTTGGCTTGTCAATGATGGAATAATAGTCCAAAATGGTTGTTGAAAGTCATTTTCGTATCTTTTCTTACAGAAAAATATATGATAACGCCTCATACTGATTATTATTGCAAAACATACGCACTTTGTATGCATGTGTCTTTAATTAATGTTGTACATTAGAACATTTGTGCAAAGAATAGCAATATACTGACTATTCTACAAATAAATCAAATAGAACCATCATACTATATCTGATGTCAAAGATACAAATTCTATTGCAGTCAATCTGAAATGATATTTAAGGTGACAAGTTTTTTATGCCAATTCAAATAAAAAATCTGTGATAAAAACACATTTTTGATGTGATAATCAATGCTTTTTTGGCAAACATGTATGTTAGATATTGATGTGGCCGTCTTCTGTTTGAATCACTGGATATTCTCGCTGGTAAGTTGTTAATCCTTCCGATTGATAAAACCAACCAGAACGTTGGAATAAAGTTAACCACTTAAAGCCACAATACCTTTCAATGAAGCCATCCTTACGATTTGTACAGAGCGGAGTGATGCACTTGGGCAAGAGGTGGAGTTATGATGTTACAGTGTACATGTACATGACATCGCTGCAGCGGAGACAAGGCAAAGTACCACAGTAGATGCTTTAATTACTGCGGGAAATTACTAAGTGCTTCCTAGCTTAACAGAAGAAGTAAGGCTATCATTAAACCAAGTTTTTTTGCATGAAATGTATCGAGATCAAAAGTTGAGAACATGGACAACAGTTGGAATTCATGAAAAGTATGTGAGCTTTAGTGGTGCGTTGACTAACAAACAATTAATCGCAAATGTTCTGGAGCAGCTAGTAAGTCTTAAAATACCTGATTGTGCTTCCATTGTTGGATTCCGTGACTATGTGAGCAAAATCCTCAAAATTTTGGAATGTGAAAATGATGGAGACAATGAAGATGTGACTGTTCAAAGGATACAGTCTAAATAAGAGGTATCTCGTCCTAAAACAAGCCATTGACCTTAGTTAATTAACAACTGGCAAAAAGAACAGACAACGAGTACTCTGCTACGGTTTATTTCCAAACTATTATCTAACAGGGAAATGACAAAGTCGCATATGAGTATTTAACAAAGCAATATAACCGAAGCACTCTTGGTTTAGGAATAAAACTACACCATTAGTTTGGAAGCAGAAAATTAATTGATGCCCTGAATGCACATGAATATAAAGTGACATACTAAGAAATAATGAATTTCCACAAGTCATCTGCAAAATATGTCAGCGAAAACAAAACAACTCTTCATCAGATGATGGGAATCATTAGAAGAATAGTGCCAGTGTTTGGATGGTATGATGACTTCGACCTGACCACATCCTTTCCAAATGGACGACGTGAGACCCATGCCATGGCAACAATGTTTCAAGTTCATCCTGCAGGCACATCCCTAACCACTGAAAGTAGCCACATCATGAGGTCTCTGACGATTACACGTCTAACCACTAAGCAGTCAAGACCTGTTGAGAGTGGCAATACATCGAAACCACTGTACGATACTGGTCCTAAGAAAGTTTTACCACCAAAAATACTGTCTTAAGATAAAAGAGGGGCTAACTATGCTGATCTAAAAGCTTAACAAGACGGTTCGGTGGCAGCTGACAGTTTGGTTGCAGCGAAAGAGAAACATGTCCAATGGCTCAACAACATATCTCATGAAGAAGAAAGTCAATAATAGAATGGCTTCAACAACAAGCTTGCACTCATCAAAGATATTCTAAAACCGGCTACAAGTGATGTGTTTGGTCCCTTATATATTGATGCTTCACCAGCTCAACCTGACACAATACTTACAACGATTGACACGACCTCATGTTTAATGGGGAGGGAAAGGTAGGTGCTTTCAACAAACTATTGGCAGGAGACTTTCCAGGAGTTTATGATGATTTAGGAGAGGAGGAGAAAACCAATGAGGAACATGTCACAGCATCCAAGCCTTACTTCAATGCCCTCTATGACCAGCCGGCAGAGACTGACATGAAAACAGCGCTTCAAGCTCTTCACAATGAAAAAGGAAAACTCCAAAGTGAAGTCACTACCACCGACAGAACAATACATACATACATGATACAAATATACGGGCGCATTTACAGATCAAGTTGTGGAAGGCAGCAAACTGCAAAACACCCCCTGATGATTCATTCGAAATAACACAGTATGGCTTGGTGATTAAGGATGGGATATCTGTACCCAATGTTGCAGAAGGAGCCCTACCCCGCATTACCAGAACTGATATATGTTATCCACTGCCAGTGCAAAGCATTATACAAATGCAGCAAAGAAATATATGGGTGTCGAAAGCAACGGCTGACGTGTACATCATACTGTTCATGCTCTGGAGGTCAAACATGCTGTAATTCTCATAAATCCCATCAAACACAGACAGTAAGGAATGAACCTGGTGAAGAAGAAGGAGATACTAACCTGAGAGAGGAGGTTGCAGAAGACGACACGATAAGATGCTGTAGTAGAAGAGGACGGTGAGATTGAATGGGATTACAAATATTGCCTACATGTGTATATTGATTGCATTAACATCTTATCAGATAGTAGTAGCATTTATCTCACTTACAACCGTACAAATGGAAGTTGACCGAAACAAGCGCTATGTAAATTCATATAGGCTTATGTATATAATATGACATACTTTAATCAATTGTGCATAATGTGGTAAAATGCACAAATATATCACTTAAAGGTCATATGTACAGGTTGGGTTTATTTCATAAAATTAAAATATGAAGTAAAAGAATCATATTTGAAATTATTTGCAACATTTTAGCATAACGCATTACGTCATAAATTACCGTCATAGCGCACCGATTAATAAAAGTTCGTATGACTTACTTCCCTTTGCTGTGACGTCACTCCACCCCCAGTAAGAGGTCTATGATTTCGAAATTTATTCCGATGTCGTCTTTCTAGATCAACTGTTTTGCATTGTTCTTCATATTCACTTTACATTTATGTTCGTTTTCTCTCGTGTAAGTAGCCTTGACATATTGAGCATTTAATTTTCGGACAGGTTTAATAATTAACAGCTAAAACAAAAAAATCGTCATAGTTTATTTTACTAACAACCTTAAATAAACATATTTGAATTTATTTTTTATGATTTTGGAATTTAAATATCAATTTGACAAAACTTGATTTTGATGTTAAAACTTTTTTTTGTTGAAAACATAGAGTTAATATCGTTTTGGTGAATACTGATTATCATATACTTATTGAAGTGTCAAACTATTCTAATAGAAAAGACAACATATCCACTTCTTTGGATATCATAACGACATAGCGACAAAGTATCAGACGTAAGTCACATTGAGAGATAAATATGTCCTGACACCTTATCAATCCAAACATCCAGTGAGAGTTTGGTCTTAATTGGTTATATCTTAACAATGGATTTTTTAGATAAATTTAATTGCCGCGCATTGAAAGTGTGAGATTTGCCGCTTGTTATTTCATGTCTGGAATAGCAGAACGTGTCAGACCTGTTTATTAACAACAGAGATATTTAAGAGATTAACGCCAGAGGCTATTTTCGCCTAAACAATAAAGGACTTGAGACTTGAAACATACTGTGCAAATGTGGCAGATTGGTGTTAATTTGCATCACGACCCTTAATCCTTGTAATGTCCGATGTTTGTTGATTGACTCTTTGTATGTGAGGTAAACTGACAATAATCAATTAAATTGTAAACAAAGAGATTATGTTCAAATGTGTAAATTATATATTTAGTGATCTTATTACTAAATTATCAATATCAATTTGTAATAATCATGTTTGAACACCTGCATTTCAGTGTGACATACGTCATTTAAACCAATATTAGAAATAGCAAAAGAAATAAGGTGTGTGATTTAAATAATTCCGAAAAGCAGACGCTTAAGTTAAGATCGAACCCATTATCATTTGCGTTGATGAGTTCAGAGACAGTTTGCGGATATCAAATATTCATTATTTTGAATTTTCATTCAAAGACAACGGCAGATAAAAGAAACTTGCTTGTTTTAATCGGTTTGTTATCATAGCAATCAACGTACATTTTTCATTTTGTCTCATTTATGTACAATGGCAACGTTTCTACGATTATGTTAAAACATAAAACAAGTTTTGCAAATAAGAACAAGATGCATTTAAGCGTTTAAAACCCAAAGACATGGCAACACAATAACTTATGATATTGGATGAAATTAACATATTCTTGCAACCCTTTGAATTCTTACGTAATATAATCGTAAAGCAGCCTAATTAAGTATTCCTAACTAAGTATGTAGCATAGTTAATGATATTTTAAATAGCTATGATAACAATATGAATTATTTTCCAATACTTAAACAGCGCCTAAGAGATCAATATATTCAGAACTGGAATAGTTCAATACAATCGATGTCTAAACTAGATTTTTATAAACGTTTTAAAACTGAATTTTGTTGTGAAAGCTATATTGATGTTATCAAGGGTGATATGTTAAGAAAATACATGAGTCGTTTTAGATTAAGTTCCCATTCATTAGCAATTGAAACTGGAAGGTATAATGGAACTGAAAGACAACATAGAATTTGTAATTTATGTAATCATAATCAAATAGCGTCTGAATATCACTTTTTACTATGTTGTCCAGCTTATTCAAATATAAGGATTAAGTATTTTGGAAACATACCATGGCCTAATATGCATATGTTTATAAACATAATGTCGTCTAAAGGCAGAAAGGCTATTTTTAAACTTTCTCATTATTTAAAGCAAGCTTTTGAATTACGCAATACAATGTGTTAATAGAATGCTCTTCTTTTCGGAGGGAGTTAATAAATATGTATGTTTGTATGTTTATATGTGTATTGATTGAATATTCTTGTAGATAGATTGAAACTGTATTTTTATTTTGTATACATAGTCAACTGAAATGTTATGGCCAAAGGCATGCTTGTGCTGAATTTGCCAAATAAAATAATTGAAAAAAAAAATGAATTGTTAATCTGTTCCAAACAAAACTAGCTTGGCGAGTAAGAGAGTCATTCAAGGAAATTAACTTTCAAAAAAGGTGTAATCAACGTGATTTATCCTTTCCTTGAATTTATCTACATTTACACAGTGCAAATTCTATATAAAGATCTAGCAAGACTACACGAGGCTCTAACACCCCAAACTAACAGCCAGGAATCGTTTCAATCACGAACATCAGTTCACCACAACGTTAATTTTGAAAAATATTTTCCTTTACCTGAGCGTAACAGCGTAACAAAAAGACTTCAGGCTTAAATTATCATTAGCAACTTGGTACATTGGGTAATAGAACAACGACTTTTGATAGATATTTGGGGTCATTCGAAACGAAATCGCTGAACCTGAGTTTCCTGAAATACATTTAGATCACAGTTTAAATGACACGATAAGTATAGATGAAATTAAAATGGCCATCAAAAAGCTTAGCTCTGGCAAAGCAACTGGTATTGACAATGTCTCAAACGAATATATAAAAGCGACGATGGATACATTGATGCCTCTCTACTGCAAATTATTCAATAAGATTTTTGACACTGGTATAATTCCAGAATCATGGTTAGTTGGTTGCATTGTACCTATTTTCAAAAATAAAGGTGATTTTTCGGATCCCCAAAATTATAGGCCAATGTGGTCTGAGTTACATTTGGACCAATCAATATTTTAATGGATCTAAAGACATGCTATTAAAGAAAGTTGAAAATAGTCTTTAAAATCAATATTCACAAATGTGGCATGGTCAGATCTCAGACTCTTCTAAATGTTTAAATTATCGTATGTTCAAAAGTGAACATAAATACGAAAACTTTTTAAGTAGTCTACCCTCATTCTATGTACAGAGCCTCATTAACTTCAGAATGTGTAACAACTATCTTCCTGTAGAAAGGCTCCGATGGTCAAGAGTGGATTTGAATGATAGAATATGTACACTTTGTAACTCTGGTGATATTGGTGACGAATTGGTGCGCCTGTGTTTGTCTGTTTATGTGTGCGGATGTATGTGTGCTTGTAGCCTGGTTGATTACTTACTTTGGACTTTGTATTTGTACCTCATATCACAAATGTATGTGCTGAGTGAATAAAATAAACTGAAAAACCGAAATACAATGTGCACATTCGCGCGTCACACCAATGTCTTGACACATGATTGTATGCTTTATCGCTTGATTGGTGTTTGAAAGTGAGATTAGCTTTGTCTGGTTTGCATTGACAGCCTTGAAACCAATACATCAAGGTAAAGTGAATGTTGTCGGTGTGTTTAATATAAGGAAAAAATAACAGTTTCTAAATAAGTAGAATGAATTTGAAGCGTCTTCACCTGTATAAATTACTTTTAATTGAGTCCGATCATTTAAAGATCAATAAAATCAATTCTCTGGAAACGCCTAACAATGCGTAAACTTGCCGTCTTCGAAGTGAAAGTAACACAGCCTACTGTTCTTGTTTGGGGAATATATCTTTTGCTTATTTGTAAAGTAAACACGGTCCAGTTTACTTATCGAAACTTTTTGCAGGTTTTATGTTCGTCGGAAAACGGGAGTAACTCACATCCCTGCGACAAAAAGCAGAATAAATCCGGAAGACCTGTCAAAATACCATATTCAATATCCAATTTACGTTTCCCAAAACACAATTCAACACTTAAAATGTCCGAAATTTGTGCAAAGACACCGTCGTTACTGAGAACTAGATTCTTCTTACTGATAGTTCATATGACTTTGAAGCACAAATGACGTCACAACAAGGGAGATAAGTCATTCACAAAAATCGATAAAGGTGAATAAAAGTAGTCAAAAAAAAACATTTTTCGCTTCTGTATGAGAAAAAAATCATTACCCCCGTCATAACGAAACCATAACCTAATTCAAAAACCATAATTAAAGAAAATCTTGTTTATCGGGAAATATGACCTTTAAGCTTACCAAAGCAAATTATTGCTACATGTAAGGATTTTGTATGCACAATTTTGATTTTGCAATTATCAGCAAATATTTTAAGATAATTATATATAATGATATTAATGAACATTCAATTACACTTTGATAGACTAATAGACTACTTTGTGTATTTCTTTCTACTAAAGCCAATCCTTAAGCAAATAGTACTTAGATTTTTCCACTGTAAAGAGTTATTTCATATCAAATCTATATATGCAATTGTTAATAAAGAACATCAGATAAAGTTTGTAAAAAATGGAATCTTTTAGCTATGTTGAGCTTATTTCTTCATTTTGATAGACTGTATCATAAAATAAACACCAGAAATGAATTCAGCATACCTAAAAACCCTAGAAAAGACATCATACAAGCTATACTGTTTGATAAATGTAGATGAGGAAAATTTATCTTTGCGTCTGGTGGCCATTTTGGATTTATGCAAATTAGGTAAGATTCCCAAATTTGCCAAAGTGGCAAACCCTCTTAAATTAAAGATATACCTTTATATAATGCGACCTTGAAATATTGCCTCATTGTACTCTTCATTTCTAGGTTCCAAAAAATTTGACTGGACTATTTTATTTGGTGAACATATCGTCTCTCATTCATAAACCAGTAAGTTATACGCATGTTTACAGGATACACCAAGAATTGTGATGTATATACCATACCTTACATATTATGTTTCGGGTAACACGTGAAAAGTCACTATGAACAAAAAAATCACTCTTCTCATCACCGCTTCAAATCTTTTATCGAATCAGTTGATCACCTTGTTGAACATACACCAACATCGATGGCATCAGGTTAGACAACATTTTGTACACTTTCACATTCGAATACATTCATTTTCATTTAACGAAAGCATTCATTAACAGGCTAATTTTTTCACGAAAAACGACATTAAAATGGAAGATGAAAAGCTCTGGCAATGTCTGGACCACCAAGTTACTGGGCCCCTAGAGTAGTAATTAGGCCCTCTATCTACTCTAATTCACAAAAGATGCACCCTACTATTACTGTCTCACTCCGCATATTATTAAACACGTAGATTCGGTTACATAAAAACAGTTTTTATGTAACCTAATCTACGTGTCGAGGTTGTATTAACCCATTACCAAACAATAATGACTTTTGACCAGTTTGTTGCGGACAGCTAGCGTAACGAGCTAGTTCTCCTTTTCCCATAATGTTTTCTGACCTATCAGAATATTATTCTCCAATTTCATCATATTTTGAAATGTCGTCTGCAAACTCTTTTAATTTAGGAAGGTCGAAAATTTGGTGTTTGGTAAAGGGTTAAGAAAACTCCCATAAATCTTAGTGCATAAACGGCTGGATTTGATATTGAAAATGTGACGAACTGTTACATGTATCTTCTTTCTGATTACGCACATTCGAGCGTCACATTTCAATATCATCGGATTAAGTTAGATATGTAAGTTATTTCACACACTTTTACAACATTTGCAGGTTGTTTTATATGCAAATTAAGAGTCCATGCACTGTTACAGAGGAAGAGACTATTCATATCCACAGCCCATCAGTATATGGAAGAGTGAATGGCTTTATAAGAGGTCTCTGCTTGGTTAGTTTGGTCGAAGCGGTGTGACCTCTTAAGGCAGCATTAACATTACAAGGAATCAGCCCGAACAATGTTGACAGAGATGATCCCATAATGTTACCATATTAGCATTCATAACAGGTGCAAATCAAAAGCTAAAACGGAAAAAAAGATATTTAAATTTTCATCTTTTAATGTAGAGATTGTTGTTACAAGACGGTAACTTGCTCATCAGGACGCACTTATCATTTTGTCACAGTGGATTTATAAAGCATAAAGTATAAAATGAGGTACTTAGGATGTATCTAAATCAATTTTTTTTAAGTATGGACTTTTCCCCTTCTTTGTTGCTAATTTGTTTCAAATATATTTTACTCATAAAGCCATTGAATGTATGCCACTAGTTTTGAAAAATGAGTATCATTTTATCCCATTTAGGTACTTGTGATTGGTCCAATATGGAAACAACAGCATATGACTGTTACCAATACCTATTAGGAACAAGCTTGACTACCCATAGATACATTTGAATTTGTTTTTGTGTTGTTAGTGGAAAGGATGGCTGTCATTGTATGAGCCCCTTTACAATTAATTTAGAAATTGACTATCATGAATTTGACTAGCATTATACAATCTTAGTATTTCTGAGGAGGTTCTGGGTTCGAATCCTTGTTCGACTCTCTGGCTTGTTTCAGATTCTTTAGCTATTGACTGTAAGCCATATTTCCACAAAACGTTTTGGAACATTTGTAAATATTGAAATGTCTAGAGTCACAATCCATGATAATTTACATTTATGTTGTCAGCCACTCTAATTTGGACAAATGCTTTTGCAGGTTTAGGGAGGTGTGAACTAAGTTTCTTAGGCCAATCAAAACACAATGCTATTCATGAACACAATAAATATGAAATAAAACTGTAACACAATGTATCAAGTCATGTACAATTGATATCTATTTAGAATTATAATGACACTGCTTGAGAAATAAGCTGCCATATTTCATAAACTTGGCATATTTGTATTGTTAGCCTATATTACTAATTCTGATTTACAATGGTTTGAGTAACTGGGGAACATAGTAGTCAGCTGGCCAGTGTATTTGTTGAATGTTACACAAATGACAGCCATCTCTATAATGAGATCTTTATTGAGCTGCACATTTAATTTCTTACAAGTCAAAGTTTCTAAGGTCTTAAATTTTGAATGATAGTTATGGCTGATAAAGTAATACCGCTCTCTCAGAACGCGCAGCGCTCGGAGAGCGGATGATGGTAACATACGTACGAGTAACAAGTTATGTTAACACCGGTTATACCCATTCGGAACACCTCGGCCATTTCTTAAAATAACATCGGAGGTAATGGGGAGCCATTTTTGAAAGTAGGTCAGCAACGAAGGGCCAATCGTATCAACTCGGCAATCCCCGTCACAAGCCGGGGATGCCGGAAAGAGCTGATTGACAAAATATGAAACAAAGATGTGTTCATATGATCATCTTTAATGAAAAGGGTAAAAATACCATTCAATTGTGATATATAACCAATTTGCGTGTATCTAAATACATATTTAGTGCCTGTGTGCATTTTGCGTTATCCGCCGGAAATAAGGCGAATTACCCCAGGATTTCTGGTGTATTCATGTACTGCCTACGAGGTATATCTACCGACTTGTTACGGGGATTGCCGAGTAGATACGATTGCGGTTATACCATACACACAAGGTCGTAGTCTGGCTTATTTTGGCCCTTCTTTGTTCTATACAAAAACAGTCATTTTGGCATGTTCACAGTACCTTCCATGAAAAGATTCAGAGTTAATCCTTGTTGTTTCACTAATACACACTATGTTGCCAATCAGAATTTGACAAGCAAACATATCGAAGATCAGCTACTTTTTTCACTACCGGCCATTACTTTTTACCTACCTCTTAAATCGCCTACAAAAATGGGTGGGTCAGCGAAGGACGTCTCCCTCAGCGCTTCGCCTTCCGCGAGAAGTAGTTCTGGAAAAAACAACAAACCAGGGGTTTAAAACATGGCCAACACCCACAAAATACCCAAAACAATCAAAAACACACCCTCTTATGTCCTTAAAGCATAAAATTAACACTGAAAGTAACATTCTAAATTTTCAAGAACTACTTTTTACTGTACAACGACCTCCGGAAGTAATTCTTCAGTATACTCTGACCACAAACACGGTTTCGCAGCCATCTTGTTTTACGAGTAAACAAATACATGTAGTCGAGCGACAAACGCCCACTGTAATTACATTGCGTAAAGGGGTTGTTCTACAAAAAAATTCTTCTATAACATTTTAAAAAATATAGAAATGATATGGACATTTATAAAATTTGATAATTTTTCTATCATAAAACAGATCTTTTTCCCTATCTTCCATCCAAAATAACGTTGTACATGTTGCATTAATTATTGTGCCGTGACACGTCGCAGTTTTCACTACTGATATTTATAAGACGACGGGTCGTGCATTTAGGGCCACATTTAATCCAAAAATGCTTGTTACTTCTTAAAACATGTTCACTGAATATGAGTTTACCACACAGTCCCTTAGTTTCATCAAATTTTGTTCTTACAAAAAAAGAATTTCCACTGACTCTCATCTGTCTTTACATTTGTTTGTTCAAAAAGAATCCTGCAGGTAGATTTATAATGTACGAAATTTTACTAAAACTCTTCTAGTATAGAAAACTTCCAACCCCTTGGGTAACAATTGAATTTTCTGGACTTTTCAAATGAAACCCGAAAGACCGCCTTCATCCAAGCACCAGCCTTGTTTGTTTACAAACGTCACAACATTGCTGATTTTTTTAAGCATTTGCTCCAAACTGAGAAGCTTTCTGCTATCATTATATTCAGTGGAAGTGCTTCTGACAAACCAATTACCTACGCATGCTTCTGGATTATCTAGAGCCTTATGGCATGGTACAGGCAAATAAATGATTCAATATAGATGATGAGTAGGTTGCTCATTTTGTCCATCTGATTGACTTATAATAAGGCGATTGGGGTCTTTCAGAATCATCAAAAGACAGTTCTAATCTTGTGTATTCCCCATATTAGTTTGTTCTGTCCTTTTTTATTCGAAATGTGGGCGACATTGGTGCAGTGGTAGAGCGTCGGGCTATTGTACCGAGGGTACCGGGTTCGAATCCCTAGTTGGCGAGGTGAAAGTTCCGGGACTAACCCTCAAAACCTGCGCGATTACTGGTTTATTATCCAGGAAGCAGTCATCGGGACTAAATACTTATGCGACCAAGGAGCAATAAAGAAAAATTCGGAAAAAGGTCACAACTTTCATTAACTCTTTCCTTCTAATTTGATTTCGGGCAGATTTAACTAGCAATTACAGACAATAATTAAAAGAATACATGAAAATCCGACTTGTTTGAGGCATTTGATAGAATCTTTATGAGCGTTTTCTCAATTTTTAAAAATAATTTTAAGGTCATCTTCTTATGTACAATGTATCATCAATATGAAAAAAAACGTCTTTTTTAAATCTGCCACTGAAACTGTTCTATTCCTTCAATTATGTACTAATTTCATATCAAAAGTGATACTACTATCTTTGATTAACCCAGTGTCCCATATGGGGATTTGTGAATTATTTAATTCATATGCAAGAGCAATTAATGTTTAAGAAACAACATTTTCCCTCTGACATAAGTCATAAACCATTGTAACAAATGGGGTCATTCTGCAATTTGCCACTGTGGTTTTTTAAGTCATTTGTGAGAGGTACGGTAACGTGTGGTATAATGGGGGTAATGGGTTAGTATTCACACAGCTAAAAATATAAAAAACGCTGCCAAATGCTTAAACTTGAAACCCTCTTGAGACAGGACATCAAAATTCATTAAAATCCCGGCACCGAAAAGTGGCCGAACGCTGTATCTAGGAGACACAGATCATTTTGGTACGGTGTAACTACATAAGTTAACGTCGGAATCGGTTTGTTTACTCGCAAGCCTCGTTTCAAAATGACCTTCACCTTAAAGATGTTACTATTTTTGGCAAACCGTGTTTGTGTGTACTAGCAAAAAAGGTCTCGCACCTGTTACAGAGTACTTCCGGGTCGTAGTACCATTTAGAAATTTTGAGTTTTGACTTCTGGTGCATAGTTTTGCTAGTAAAAGATGATCTGGTAGAACACTGGTGTGTTTCCTGTATAGATTATAGTCCTGCAATGCTCCCAAAGTTTGTTTTGATTGCTTATTGCATGACTATTTGTTTGGGATGTATGAACACAAATGCCGGTACCTCGGCTAGATTTGACAGCTAGTGCACTGATTTTCGGACGGTACTAATACACTTTGCTCCGTAGAAAAAAAATGAGACGATTGAGGCGTCCATTTAATTACAGTTTCTGAGAGTTAAATGGCCAAACTTTACGTTTCTGTATATAGCTAAGCGTAAAAAACACTATTCTTCCCTCAGCAGAGTCTTGAAAATGCCTGATTTAACATTATCAGAGTCAATGGGAATTCAAGATCTCAAAAGTAACAGGTGTATGACCAAAAACGTGTGGTTTCCGGTAAATCTAAAGGAGAAAACGCAGGTTTGCTTCGGGTGTACACCCGAAGTCTTATTCGGCATGTGTCCGGCAAAGCCGGACACATTCCGATTGCATTCGGATTGTCTTCGAATAAAAACGGAATGGACTGGTTTTACATAAATTCATTGCCGCTCATTGAGTTTATTTCCGCCAATCATGAATGAACCATAAACCATTCTATCGAAAAACAAAACACGAACAACAGGATCGGCGCCACAGCTTCAAACTTTAAATTGGACACAGTGTTCAACTCCTTGAAAGGACAATGTATCGCCGGTTGTAGGTAAGACAACTTTTTGTACTCGTTCATTTCGTTATAAAACAGTATATCTAAATAGACCATTTTCACCAAAATTCGTCATAGAAAAATCTAGAAGGCCTCGTCACGCCTCGCTGCAGATGCTTCCTCTAAACAAACATCCATCTGAAAAGAACCTTCTCCCTTTTAAGTAGAACTACAGCATTCCTTTTTTAGTATTACAGTACATGTTCCCTGCAGTACTAGGCTAGAAAATGTGTGTTGCCCACAACACTCCACTGTGAAATAAGTGTTCACCTATGGATTCGGTGATTACACCCTGCTGTTTGGCATAATCTAATGTTTATGTAGACGGTCTATGTCATTTTCGCGGTGTGTAACGAAAGCATTAGGTACACATCGTGTTGTAGGTGGAATACAATATTATGCTGACCAATAAAGCAACGATGTCAACTCGTCAGTTGCTGACATAGATTATTTGTTATTGTTTGAGCTTTTAAATCTACAAGGTACCTTCTTGACAATTTAATAGCGTTATGGGCCGATAGTTTAAATAACAATGACAGCATGAATTTCCTTTTCAAAAGATGAAATACCCTGTAAAGTATTTGGTTATATATGTCACCTTATTCGTTTGACAGTATTTTATTTTACTTGATTCAAGTGATAGTATTATTCCCAAACATTGAATTATTCTTGCAAGTGATAATTTTGGGCCAATGGTTTATGAAAATAGATGCCTTGGTTGTGTTTTCTTTATTTAACAGAATGCATGATGGTTGGGAATATGACGATTTCAATCAAGCTTCAAAAGAAGAGATGATGCAGACCTGCATAAACATTGACTCTGTTTTATAATACAAGTAAGTACATAGACTTTCTCAGGCCACTTTGAACTTTACAAACATAAGTGTCATAAACATAGAAGATAGCTTATGAAAGCAATATAACAAAGAAGCAATCTCTCAAATGTCAAAGCAGATTTTCTCTTTAATTCAAACATCTCTCATTAGGTTATACTACAAATAACAATGTCAGCATGAATTTCCTTTTCCAAAAATGAAATACCCTGTAAAGTATTTGGTTAAATATGCAACCTTATTCGTTTGGCAGTATCTTATTTTACTTGATTTCAGTGATAGTATAATTCCGAAACATTGAATTTTTCTTGCAAGTGAGAATTTTAGGTTTCGGGCAATAGATGCCTTAGTTGTGTTTTCTTTATTTTACAGAATGCATGATGGTTGGAAATATGACAATTTCAAACAAGCTTCAAAAGAAAAGATGATGCAGACCTGTATGAACATTGACTCTGTTTTATAGTACAAGTAAGTAGATCTACATGTATATTCTTTCTCACATCCCTTTGAACTTTACAAACATAAATGTCATAAACATAAAAGATAGTGGTGAAAGTGGTGGACCCAGAACTCAAGGGTGGAGGGGGACAAGGGCCAGTCCCACCAAGACCTCTTGTTTCGTGGGAATGGCCTTTGGCAAGTCACTTCAGAGCCCTAGCCTAGGACTTGGGTATCCAGGAAAGCTGCTCCAGAACTGAAAAATGTAGGAACGGCACTGATGGAGAGGACCCATATGGGACCTGTGTCAGTTAATGACTCTAATCTAAATCTAATTATATCAAAGAATCAATCTCTCAAATGTCAAAGTGATTTCTCTCTCTAGTTCATACATCTCTGATTAGATTATAGCTTAATAACATAATATGATATGCAGCACAGTATTCAGGAACCAAGCAAGTTTGACAAGGTTGGAATTCTTAACATGTCCTCCTTTTATTACTTTGTTTTTCAAAAAAAAAATAGTTATACATAAACGTTGATGAATTTGGTGTTTCTCACAATTTGTAATTGACTTTTTCTTTTTTCATTATTTTTGCAAACCTTGGTCAGACAGAGAATGAAAGCAAATAAATCAAGACAGGTTGAAATATAGATTTTTATCATCAATCAGTTCTTTTTTTCCTGTCAGATTACTGCTTCATTTGATTACCATGGGGAAAGAATTATTTCAAATGTTACCAATTAAGAATAATCAGTCAGTTAAATGTAGCCAGTATTGGCAAAAGATTGATCTTTTTTATTTTTCTCTTTTAACAGCAAAAACTGATGACTAACTTGTAGAGTAAGGAAGAGTTAACAACATCAAAATATGCTTGAAGATCACATGGATTTGGTACAATAAAAAACAGATGAAGATTTACATGGATGCCTTATTACCCTAAATCTATAGATATGTTTGACTCATGTACAGTTTTAAAGCTTAGTTTTCTCTTCAAAAGACTATTTCAAGGATAGTGTTTAGTGTTATTTGGCACTGATCACATCAAATGACAATAATATAGAAAAACTGTGATGGACTGTCTATGGAAGATTCTATATTGATAACAATGTCACATATGTCTTATGGTACTCATTTTCTTTTCTTCTGTTTCAAGAAGCCTTCAAAAACTCAACTTAACCCTTTCCCAAACAACAAAATTTCGACTGTCACAAATTAAAAGAGTTTGCAGACGGCATTTCAAAATGTGATTAAATTGAACAATATTCTTCAGGAAAATCAGAAAACCTTGTGGGGAAAGGAAAAATTGCTCGTTGCGATCAATTTCTCCTTTTCCCACAATGTTGTCTAAAGTCATCTGCTACAAAGTTGTCAAATGTCGTTATTGTTTGGGAAAGGGTTAATCAAATTAATGAGACAAAAAGCATGCCCATACTATATTTAGACAGCTTAGTCAGCCTGCAGCATACCAGTAGAGGACAGAAACTTGTCATTACTTGAATTTCTTTTCTTACAATTGCATGTGTAAGAAATTTTTCAATGAAACAAAGATGGGAGTTTAATTTAAATTTTAAGCATACATCAGTGTAAAGTGATTGTTCTCCTTCAATATCCATGGTAAACCCCTTAATTTTCACCACAAATTTTTAACCAATTATGGCAAAGGGAAATTGATTCAGAGAGCACATTTGCCTTTTCACAATTGTTCTATTCATTGGTCAAAGAAATGTCTAATTATATCTGTTATTGCTTTAAATTTCAAACAATATTTTGGAAGAAATGGATAAACGTCTTAAGGATGTATGTCATAGAATATTTGTTGATATCTTTTTTTGAAAAATCTAAAGTCGATCATGAATGTTTCTGTCATATGCTTCCAACTTTCAGGATTTTTTTTTTCAAATTATGAAGATCAGGAAAATGTTGGCATCAAACATGAAAATAATGTCCCAAGATCAAGCAGTGACTTCATTTTTTCAATCAATGTGTTAGAGCAAGGAATTTGACTACATGAACAAATGCTGTCTGCTGATTTTCACTTATGTCTTTTAACTACATTTTATTAATAGTTTATTGCATATCATTTTTTTTGCATTTTTTGTTCTTTAAGTTCTTTGATAGATAAACGCATATCAAAAAAGCAGTGTTTTATGTGTGAAAAAGTTAATAAAATATTAATCACAATTTATAGAATCTTTTACTCTTATTTTTAAATTTGGCGACAACAAAGCTATTTGTTGTATTTGAATGATCCTTTGGAGATCTGCTAAGCAATTTATTTGGGATTTCCTTATCTACAGTAAAGAAAAATTCAAACAAATACCTGGTTGGCTTTCTATATGATGTAATTTAGTTACCTTAGAATGTACAAGCAAATGACTATGTTGTTAAATATTGTCTGATACTATTAACCCAAATGACCCTTCTTCATCACCAAATGACATGTTGTTGGTTCTTATGATGATTTAACCCTTTCCCAAACAACACATTTTTGACTGTACCAAATTGAAAGAGTTTGCAGACGACATTTCAAAATGTGATGAAATTGGAAAATAATCTTCTGATAGGCCAGAAAACATTGTGGGAAAAGGAAAACATTGTGGGAAAAGGAAAAATTGCTCATCACAAGCAATTTCTCCTTTTTCTTCAATGTTTTCTAAAGTCGTCTGCAACAAAGTGGTTAAATGTCGTTATTGTTTAGAAAAGGGTTAATTCAATACCTACAACACATACTTTTGTGAAGAAAATTCTATGATTTCATGCAGAGACAGACTTGTGGTTCAAATGTTGTAGTTTGGTGGTTCTGACATTGCATGATCAGTTTGTCCTTACATGATGAATGTCTCATTATTGATGAAAGGCCCTCAAACATAGCCCAAGCAAGCTAAACTTATATCCATATAAAACATATACCATCAATAACGTTTAACAGGATTCTGAAAGGAGACTTATCCTTTTACTGAGACCTATCTAAATGTGACAAAGATGACAGCTTTGTTACAAAATGAGTATTTGCTCCCCAAATTAAGCCAATTCTTAAACTTCTGCATAGTTGTACTCTGAAATGAGATTGTAACACATATTCATTAATATGTAGGTTTTTCACAAAATCCATGCCATTGAGTTGAGAGAGCGGTCTAGAGGCAATGCCTTAGTTCATGTTAATAAACAATGATAATAATGACTGATGTATTGAAATGATTAAACAGTGCTAATTATGTATCTATAGAATTGACTTTATTTCAAGTAATTATGGATGAACCTTTGGTGCTGTTTTGATTGAAATAACTGTTAAACGTCTATCAAGAAATCCTTTTCAGCAATACATAATTTCAAAGATCTTTGACAATTGTGGATTTACTTCATAATAGTATATACCAATTCCTACTCTATTGTGACATTAAACCTCATGCTGTGAAAGGTTGTAAAAATGGTTCAGCGAAAAACATATACTTACATATTATTTTTGTGAAGTGTAAATTTCACATATCAAGTTTTCAGTGCAGCCGATTTCAACGTCATCGGAGCGAAACCTGACAATATGAGTAGTAAGGTTTACATTTTTGGGAATCCGCTGAGAAAGGTAAGATGTATTTGTTTATTGGATTATTTATTTGCTTTAAAGGCCTAGTCGAGTTCGTAATCTAAAGATTTCTATCAGCGAGATTTGGTCAGTATGATTCATTAAGAAATATGATTGTATGACGTATTGATATAGAATTATATGTTTCATACACTTCGTAAAATTCGTGAAAATCTGTTTCCCAATCTCATGAGGCGTTTACCACAAAGAAAACTGAAAATATGTGATGTCTCTTTTTTCCTTTTGTTCAAATTGACTGTTTCTGTTACTGTTCGTGATAAACAGAAGAAATTTAATTTCTTGCGAAAAATCTCAATAATTTTGACAATGAAATTGAAAGGTTAAATGAATTACATAGCGTTCTAAATGTATATCTGAAAAAGGTCAGAATGGATCCACAATGAAGATAACACTGTGTTAAAGTAGAATGATTATGTGAATCCTAATAATCACAATATCGATTTAAGATATAAAGACAAATTATATTGCTTGTGAATGAAATGTAAATACAGTGGAACAAACTCGCTTTTTGATAATTCAAAAGTGAATACGATGTTGAAACTCTTTCTTTTTTCAGTTTTTCATGTACTTTATGTTATAGTTTAATTGCATTTTTATTTTGACAAGAAACGGTACAGTTTACGTATTGTATAAAATATTGTCATTGTCATTTGCCTTGTTTAGCATCCAGTAACCAGTCATCAAGAGTGAATTTAATAATCTTCAAGCTTCCGTCACAATCGATGTAAAATGAATAAGTTTAAACTTAGTCACAATATGCGCTAGATTGTGTGGGGTACAGACAATTCCCCACTAGGACAATAACCCACTAGGACAATAACCCACAGGACAATTACCCACTGGACAATTACCCACCGGACAATACCCCACATTTGTGTCAAATAGGACAATTCCCCACTTGTAAAATGAAATGGTCATAAAACATTTTTTTTCTCTAGAATCTGAATTAAAGAAGTATTAAAATATATTTTCAAACCATTATCTTCAAGTTACACATGAAAGATTATTTATATTACAATAGCCAAACAAATAACACATGGTTGAAAAAAGGTCAAAAGATTGGTCCATTCACAAATCTGTTTATAATGAGAATGAGGACAATTCCCCACTTTTAATAAATAATAGTAATAAAATATATCTTTTGATATGTTCATGAATCTTTACTATTGAGGCAATGGATTAAAACTAATCAAAAATCAGTGATCATGGATTTAAGCATATTATTTGTGCATAATGTAAATGTAGAAAAGATTGAATTGCAATTCAACTATCCTTTCAATAATTATTAACCCATTTATCGATTTAGGCAATTGAAAACAGACTTATTGATAAATTTATATTTTGGTAAGCTTTATAATTTTGGATTTGGATTGAATAAACGATTGCTTTGCTCCACACCTTTAATCATCCTTTAGCTACACCTTGATAACGAGGTCTTAAATTGATATTTGATATATCAATAATGTACATGTTTTTCAGTCTGTGTTGGATTTTCACATATCAATTCTTCATTTCTTATTCTTTTAAAATTGTTTTATCATCCCTATGCTTCCTTATATTTTATTCCATTAGACTCCACAGTCCATCTATTTAAAATACGTAAGCATTTAAAAATCAATATTATGAAAAAATACAAAGAGTCTTTTAATCAGAATCTTCAATATATGCAAAGTAAAGTATTTCATATTAGTTTAAAATTTTTAATCAACTGTCCAATTAATTGGTCATTGATATTAACTTGATTTTTGCAATACTACTGATAATATATTGTTACATGCATTCCGTACAATTCTTTCAGTATATATTTTTGCATACAAAAAAAGGAACAATGCTTCAAATCTCTATTTTGATAATTTTTTACTTTTATTCATTGTTAATTATTACAGATAACGTAAATAACGCAAAATCTATGTTATAAATAAAAAAACATAATTTATTTGAATAAATGTTTTATATCAAATAGTGGGTTATTGTCCCAGTGGGCAGTTGTCCTAGTGGGGAATCGTCCTAGTGGGGAATTGTCCGGTGGGTAATTGTCCTAGTGGGGAATCGTCCTAGTGGGGAATTGTCCTACACCCAGATTGTGTTACACATTTGACAGATTACGCATTGTGTGAAGAATGAAGGGTAAAAGATAGAAAACCACCAACCGCTATGTCTAATTTTAGAATTGGTTTTACCAATGAGTTACTATTATTAGGACGGAGGCTTAAAATACGAACTTAAAATCACATATACCCCTTCTCTACGTGGGTTCAATATTACGGTAGAGGAATATTTGGATTCATGGGAGGCGGTTATAACAATGACGTTTTATCAATGAATTAACAAGAAAAGGTACGAGTTTGCATATTTGCAACAAAACAAACATTTTATTATACAATATCGTTTATTGCAAAAAGCTTTAGAACATAAAATAACACAGGTGTAAGCTGAAGAGTTGAGGGCTTAGAGCAATACTGTTACAAGTGCATTTTCACCTTTTTTTTAAGGAGAAGGAAAAAAACTGTTTCATTTGAGCAATATAGATTACAGAGTTGTGTAATTTTATATGGATGTTCAATTCTAGTTTATTTATTGATACATCAGTACATTTTTCAAAAATTTTAAATTAAAAATGAGATGTTAGGAAAAATGTTACTTGGAACAGTATCACAACCAAGTTGGGCTGAAAACATAAAATCATTTGAGAGCGATATTGTTACAAGTAACCAAAATGTGAAATTTTGAATATTTTTTTTTTATTTTTAATTCATGTATTGTTTAATTCATCTGAAAAATATGTTTATGATAACATCTATTGTTTATAAGAAAATTTGGAATGTTTTTGTTACAGTTCTGTAGAGATTTCATAATATTTTCAAGTGCCAGACAATGAAAACAATCTGCTGCAGCCTTCTATTCATGCATTTCTCATTTCATTGTATAGTATTACTTTACATTCAGGGGCATTTTCATGGCAATAATTTTTTTAATGCACAATGACCTGACAAATCCACACAGGTCTGTGGGTCCAACCCCAGACAAAAAAGTCAAAATGAACACAATGGCTGCCATTTCTAGGATATTTTGCACACATTTTACAGAGAAGTATGTATGTGAATTTAGTGCATATAGGCATGTTCCTCACTGACATTTTATTTGTTAGCATCAAGGTTTTGAAAAGATTTGTACAAAGATCTTTCATAATTTTCAAGCTCTTGGAGTCTTAGGCCAAGTTTATATATATTGGAACGATAACAATAATACTGAAACCAATAAGATGATGCAGAAGAATCACTCTTTTATCATCAGTCAATATTACACATTGTTGATTTTCTCAGAGCATTAATCTATTTTCGTTTTCATTTCATATATTAAATGGGTTTTTTCCTTACCCTTACATTTTTCAGTTTTTGTATGAAGTAATTATTTGGAGAAAAAAGATTACCTGCATATAGGGCCTATAAAGGCCAACCTATATGAACACATGATACCTCAGAATAATACTAGCAAATAATACAGGTCAGCCTGCACGTTCACTGATGGACCCGATTAGTATGAAATCAATTATTCAATTAGTATGTATTTACCTGAAAGTATAACCTAAGTATGATGTAGGAACAAAATAACTACAAGCATTCTTTAATAGCTATAAAGATATTGAAATTTGTGAAGTTCAAATAGTACGTCGTTTTAAGTTAGTCCATCCATTGTAAAAGTCTAGCCATTAATGGTTTGTCAATAAGGAAATCATAAGGGTGTTAGTGAAGATGCATGTATTTACTGACAAATTAATCTTAAGCTCCATGTCACTAAATGGATGCATTTGCAATAACTTATTTATAGTCATCTAGTCATCTTAAAAGAACATGACTGAAAGTTGATGATGCATTTAAATCTTAGTTAAGAACCCAACATGTCAGTCTTTGGCATAGAATGATATCATTCCCACATCAACCTATCAATTTAAGTAGATACATGTCTGTTGATATCTTTGATAGCCAAAATCATAAGACATTTACATACATCAATAAAACATGGTGGTAAATATTGAGTAGAAATTGGTTTGTTTTCAAATGCAACAATGTTACATATTCAATTACCTTTCCGTAATATCCAGTTTTCACCAGTACCTTAAAGAATACTGTATAAAGACTTACAACTAATATGTACAGGTCAATAGACAGACAAGCAAGGCTGATCCCTGTAGGATATTATGCATATTCATTGAACCATGTTGTTTTAATTGAGTATAATAAACAGAAAATATGCAAATTCATGTACTTTCAGTATGGCCAACCTCAGGTACAGTTGGCAGTGCATCAGACTTATTATTCAATTAATGCTGGTTTGAATCCCTGTGAGGGCGTCAATTTCTTTCTTAATATTATCAGTTCTCTCAACCTAGGACTGTAACAAAGTAGTTTGATTTGGGAGAATATTGTGTTTGTATTGGGGAAGACAGCCAAGGAAAATGTCAACCATGATATTACTAATTATGCGAAAAAAGGTGTTAAAGTCAAATAAAACAAGCATCCCTGAGTGTGGCAACAATACAATTAAACCATGCAGTGTCCTTTCAATTATGTTTTGTAAACTCAATGATATAAATTCATTGTATTTTGCAACTTTGGCCCAAAGCCTTAGAGCGATACTGTTACAAGTGAGTTACTTGTAACAGTATCGCTCTAAGTTTTTAATGCATTTGCACTTGCAACATCAGGACACATATGCAATAACTTCTTTATTTTTTATTTCTTGACTAAACATTTACAGGGTAGATGTATGATGTGTTAAGGACTTATTTTACGTAAAAAACTGACTTTTGACGAAAATGTCATTTAGAACAGTATCGCTTAAAGCCCTCGAATTGTAACCTTCTCTTTCTTTTGGTCTTGGGTTAAGGGCTAGGGTTTCGGGTTCGTTGATGATGGAAGGATAGAATGACAACTCCTTTGTGTAAGCAACATATCTATTTCGCTCTAATGATTTCTGTACCTTTTAATGCAACAATTGAAGCAAAACTACCTGAAACGGCAGATGTACGTATTGAAAATATGTTTTCTATATCAACTATATATTATCTTTATTGTCAATTTATCCCTTCGATTGACTTGGCTTAACTAAATAAGTAAAAAACAAATCATATGAACACCCAATCGGTCAAGTGATAACAAACGCGGGAATTCTAAAATAAACAATGGTCATGATAAAACACGGGCTAAATACGATTAGCATAGTCCAGTTACACTCTCCACCACTTGTAGGAAAAGTTACGTCCCTGGTAATGTCCAAGTCTGTGGTAACAGTCAAGTCCTGAACTACCTACCTATCTTAACTTATTGACCTTTCGTATTACCCTTTTAAACACAAAAAGTATTATACAAGGTACAAAAATAACATGGCAAAAAGAAAGTAAATAACAGCAAAATGATATCTGGGTATACCTTATAAATGTCTCGAGACATTTACCTCTCTTAACTTCAAAATATACTCTTTATTGCCTCTTCTCCTCCTGTAGAAAAGCGTCTTATTTTTTCAAAACTGCGATATTTGAATTTAAGAAAAATCAGAAATGCCAAGGGTATCACCATTGTTGCTGAGTGATCTCAATTGTTAAATACATTGATATCAATAAGGTTAAAAAACATCAAACTTGATAGCAACACTTTTGTGTGCTGTATCGGAAACCATTGTGTTCAACACACCTGAGCGCATTAGCTTGTCTGATGTTTTAGGTTTATTGTCTATTGGCCTCTGGTTTGAAATAGACTCGCCATATCTGTCCGGTGATTTCTTGTGTCTTGTCGACCGTCATGGAGCCGGTACATGCAAATCTCGTTTCTCGGTTGCGTCACTATCTGCGCTTACATCATCCTCCGTGGTCTATGTCTGATTGTCCTCATCAAATGATGTCTCTCCTTCTAAATTTGGTGTTTGATTGTCGCTCATCCACATCTCTTCGCTCAACCCGATGTTCTTCATTGTTAATCATGCGTCTTGCCTCCGATATTCTAGGTTCTACGATGTTTTTGCTCCTGAATATCTTCAGGACCTGGTTGTCTTTGCTTGTTATCATGTCAGTGATGTACTCGTGGGCTTCCCCAGTATAGCATAAGCTCAAAACATAGCCATCATCGCTGTCGGGTTCATCTTCCATTATGTCTTTCACAAGACCAATTAACTTCTTCGTTCCCTTCTATGTCTTCCTCTATGTCGTCACCGAGTTCCCTTTTCGCCTTCAATTTTATAAAGAAGGTTACTTTGGAGAAATTTCTTTACATCTGAGATGTGTTGTTTCACCACAATTCATATCAGGCTGGTCAACAATTGAATAAGCTTCTTGTTCAAACTAATCCCCCATCTTGTGTTTTCCGTCAAACGAAACACGTTTCACTAACACACGATCTCCAACTACTAATTCTACTGCCCTGGCCTTCTTACCGTAGTATTTCTTTTATTTGCGCTTCGATTTTACTACAATTTGCTCAATAATTACCATTGTTTCATTCTTACGTTCTTTCAAATCCTTTATATATTCAATAGTTGATATGTGCCCTAGATCTTCCGTGATGTTTTCAATTTGTAAGTCTGCTGGAAGTTTTGGTTTACGTCCAAATATTCATTTAAAAGGGGTAAATTTAGTTGACTCATGTGGCGTACAATTATTAAAGTAAACACGTTAGCATATATCTTCCGATCCGCCTGTATTTCTGACTCTAATGTACCAAGCATAGTAAGGAGTGTTCTATTGAATCTTTCCGGCTCTGCATTACCTTGATGGTGATATGGAGTGGTGTGTGACTTCTTTACATCTGTGAGTCTGGACAGCTCATTTATAATATCACTCTCAAAGTTGGCTCCTTGATCAGGACGCACCATTGTAGGTGTTCTATTGTTAATAATTAAGTTTTTGTAAAAGGCTTCTGCTGTTGTGATAGCATTATGGTTCTTTGTTTGGAACTGCCAACGAATACTTTGTGAAATAATCTGTAATAACCAGGATGTTAGCAATATTTCCTTTTGATGGTTCCAGTGTAAAGCAATCAAGGCAAACTAATTCCAATGGATTGGTTGTGTTGATGCTAACAATGTAAATGTCAGTCAACCATGAAAACAAAGATTTCCAAATAGAAAGAACAATGTAAAGGTCAGTCGACCATGGAAATGAACGTTTTCAAAAAGAAAGAACAACGTAAAGGTCACTCAACCATGAAAACAAATATTTACAGTTTTTATGTTTTTCATGAAGGGATGTGGTATGTGCAGCCTGAATTATATGTATCCCATATATGTCACCAAAAACTATGCATAAATCCTGTGCATCTCTCATATGAAGATGCAAAAGTCACTAGCGAGATGCATCGGTATGGTATTAATAATGAATAAAGTAGTTATCGTGGATAATGGGCGTGCACTTTGGTTTGAGGTAATGCTCATGTTCATGAACTTTTGGGGTTTTCGGATTATAACAATTACCCATGTTTTGCATTCATGTGTTCGGTTCGATTCAATTGGCATCATAGAATGTGCTCATTACCAGGATTGTACCCGCCATATGTCCAATTCTTGTATAGAGAGTTGTTCTCAACGTAAACACTTGAAATGACATTGGATCTGTAGTCGGTTGATTTCTTTCGTCGTGTATGTTAGTTATTTCCCGTGGATTTAAATTGCTTGTTTATGTGATGGTTGTTCCTATGTGAAATGCAATTGCTTCTACCAGGTTCATGGTAGGTACCCCCTACCCGAGCATGCATGGCAGAGTCCACCAAAGTTTCGGGTCCAGCACCAGAGCTTCGGTGCATGGTTGAAAATTGTTGCACGTCTACTCTCGCATGTATATGTGTTGAAAAACTCGTTCCATTCCTACTATTGTGTCAATTTCAACCATTTTGAAAATTCTCTCTTGAATTTAATCCTCAACACTTTGATTTAATACAAGTGTTGACCAAATAGAAGGTGCTATGGGTAGTGTGTTTTCATAGGTGTAGTTTGAGTTACCTCCCTTGTAGAATATTGCAGAGTTACATAATGATGTCTTACATCTTCTATAATGCAGTGTTTCAACTTCAATTAAGAAATTAATTGACAAAGGTGTATGAAACGGTATTTATTAGTGATTGAGCTCCCACAATTGCAAATTTAATTTTTTGACAGAGGCATTTAGCAAAGTTTTGTGTAAGAAATAATGAAATAGGTCATTTTTTCTCCCTACTTGGCATTTTTTCTTAAATAAATTAAATAAAATTGATTTTAGTTCAGTTTTTGAATGCTTTTCATTACTCTTTGTGGTTCACTTAACACAAAAACTGCTAATATGGCTGCATATTGCTAAATTTATGCATTTTATGAGACATACTCTTTTGCCATTGATATGTGTCAATTTTGGCCGCAAATAGACTAATTCCATAGGTGTTTGAAAATCGTCATAAAATCAGATCTAAGGGCAAGATTTTTTTTAAAAAAATTGAGATTTGAAGTCTGATTCGCATGTATTTCATGAAAAAACATCAATTGAAGGCCTCCAAAAAACTTTTCCTTTGAATGTAAATGTTATTATAAAGGTTCATTAGGGTATATTGAATAATACGAATATGCTGGTTACACACATTTCTGCATTAGAAGTGTCAATACAGGAATTATCGGCTACTTGGGAAAAACCCTGAAAAGGGCGTCAAAATAGTGCATTTTTCAGGTGGGTACATACATAGGACGATAGCAAAAAATCTTCGATGTCGTGCACCACTTTCCTGTGGATAAGTTGTATGCCTAGACAGTGTGGAAAGCGCAAACAGTGGCGATGGACCTCCTGTATTCGCAGGGAATTCTGAATAGAAGTTGAAAATGTGTCAAAATTGGGTCTCGGACACATGATGTTTTGCCACGTTCATGACCAGTTATTGCTCAAGGAATGAGGTTCATGATAACTGTTCGGATTTTCTTTTCATATATTTAGAGAGCCATAGGCAATATGCATTTGTAGTGTAAATATTGCTTTTGTCAGTGTTGTGTTCGCGACTCAGTGAGGCAAGACTTAACAGACGTGCACCTGCCATCCCAAACGAAGGCCCGTTAGTGTGTACTGCTACCTTAAGCACCTTGACCTAATTTGTTGTTGTTTGGTTCTTCTGATTGATAATTTAGACTAGTTTAAAGAGAATAAAGAGAAAAAATGAGACAGAGAGAGAGAAAGACAGAGCGATAGTGCGACATGATAAATTCAGCAACAAATTTACAAAACAATAATATCAAACCGATTATTTGTATTTCTACACAATAAAGTTGCTACTACAACTCCTTAGGATGGTCGTACCCTTTTAGCTTGTTTTTACTGATCCTAAATCAAAGTAATAGCTAGCAGACAACTCTACTCTAGAAAAATCGATACAAACAATATGTTTGCACTGATGGGTCAAAAACAGTGCAGCAAAAAGAGCGAATTCTCAAAACAAGCATAGAATTCTCCTGAATGAGGTGTTCAGCACATTTCACAATTTTATAGAGACTCATTGTATAATCAAATAGAGAATGAAAACAAAGTCAAAACTGTAAAATATGGGGATTGAAGAGGATCCCTGTCACAAAAGAGGAAGTGTCTCTGATAGACAATTTCTCTTTGTCACAGAGGCCCTAAAGAATAACTTGCAATGTAATTCATGAAAAAGAAAAATCATTTCAAATGCATTCATCAAGCCAACTTTCTTAATTTGTCTAATTTTGAATTCATATTTACGAAATGAATATGAACGATTTTTTTTTCATTTCATATTAATTACCTCCCCTAATATTTAGTTTTCATTGTGAAATTAAAATTACATGAATGAAGTTGGCAAATAAAAGTTCCATTACAGGAAATTTCTTATATTATGAAACTTGATTTTAAAGTGGCATTTGCTCTTCTTTCTGACTTCTCCATTAGACAGACCTTACACCAATTACGTTAATTTCATAATATTAGAACTCATTTGGCTAAAATGACACAAAAGTGCCTACTGATAAACCAACAATGACAGTATTTGCATTTTATTTATTATAATAAATAGATTATAATTCACCTTGCGGCAATAATTGTTGAAAGCTTAGGTCACTTTGTATAATCATATTACCATTAAACTGTGCATCTTTACACCTTAATTAACACTTTTGTAAAGGGGAATATGTTCTGGCTATTATATATTGTTATTTTACCATTCTAATTTGCCCAAATGCAGCTAATTACCATTTTTTTGCATGATTTTACAAACCGAATCATTGCATAACCGTCGGTACCGTCTTTATGCAAGCCTTTCTGTTTGGTAATATGTTTTGAAGACAAAGGAAGGAACTGTTCAATTAAGACCATCTAGACGTTACATTGGATCGCATCAGCCATCTTGGGTGTGGTTTGTTGACACAATCGTTACTTCTTGGATAGTACCGTGTGTGTCCGGAAAAGTACTACTTGTGCATTAACCCGGGATCCTGGTTCGTGCGTATACCAAGCACTAGCCTAGTGTGGGCTATACGCAAGGTGCCACAAACAAAGGCTACTCGTACAAAGGTGGCAATATTTTATTTCATTCTTGTATTTATGTTCATTGAGTTGTGTCAACAATGTACCTAATAGGCTTCTAGGCCTTATGTAATTATGTAAATAAAACTTTTCAAACTTTCATATGTTCAGGGTAATATATTTCGGGAGATTCGTACTCGGCTAATATTCCTTTTCCGCGTTACGTAGTATCGCGGAAAAGTTTTGTCTTATAGATAACCACCTGAAAGGTGTTGTGACAAGCTGTTATGAAACATTGACCAATCAGAGCAGAGCTTGAGATCGCTTGTAAGTGAACGTATGGAATATTTGGCAGTTCTAGCGAACAAACACTGACAGATAGTCAAACTTCCATTATACGAGAACTTATTAGTTACATTTCATTGTACGTGTATAATTCATAGTAGATGCATTTATATTTCACTCATATGTTAATCAAACCATATGTAAGAACATGTATTAGTATTTTTGTAAATAAACTCCATAGCAGCAGCTATCGTGGCTCGTTATGTGCAAATGGATATATTTGTTTGTTGTATAAGCTTATCATATGTAAATGCCCAATTTCCACCCTGATAGCTTTGTCCATTCTCGACATATGCTTTAACCTTATGTGTGCTCTGTAAAGAAGTACTTGATCATTCTAATTCAAAAGTTTTATCCAATATCTTTCTAAAATACCTTTTCCATGTTCAATCATTGAGACTCCGCCAAGTTCTCTATACATTTCATTTAGATTTATTACATTTGTTTGAGGCTGGGAGAAAGACTTTTAATTTAAACAGACTCGATATGCTAACACTGCCTTCCGTTGACAAGTTCTCATCACTGAAAAAGAAAAGTTTTTTAATCTATATATTTGTTTTGATTTTTTCTTTTTAACTTCTGATATAACAAGCCATTCTATAATAATCAATTTTATGTTTTACATTTAACAGACACAGCCGAACATGAACACGGCAGTTCATACGTGTTTTATTGTTGGAAGTGTTAAGAATTTAGTCAGAACCTTGAATCTTCACCCTTATTATCCAAAATGTACTAACACACTGCTTCTTTGGATGGTATATCTTTTGAAAACACATACCAAACATATATCTTGACAGGCCTCATACAGCCTTTAAATTAAGAGTATTCGAAATATCGTATAAAGAATGGATATGCATGTACAGAATACATTGTTTACATGAATCTCTATGCACAAAATCATTAAATACTATCACACATTCAATTCGTATTTTGTATTATGAAAATATTGTTATGAAAGTGTTATGAATTATTCATAGAAAATGTGGTTACCCTACTTATTTACTTCTATGCCTGAAATCAATCATTTATTTTTCTGAAATATCATTTAAATGGTGTTAATGACTTTTAATTTTGTAAGACGTTTTGTTTTTCACAGTGGATTATGTCAGCCAGAGGTGATTTGCGCAAAAGAGTTCATTGAACCATAACCCTCACTATAATTCTTATCTTATTGAATGTCTTTAACTCACCTCTTTTTTTCTTATCAATTTCAGGAAAATGTCAGGAGTCGACTTCTATCTTCGTCTACAATTACTTCTTTTAGAGAGTTGTAAGGTGTTGAGAAAACTGTTTTCACACAATGCTGAACATGATTTAACTACTGGGGTCACATACACAACAATTGAGTCATATATCAAGACTCGTGAGCCAAACATTAAAAGTTTAGTAAAGAAGAGGTTTCTTTCCAATAAGCAATACGGCATACTTTTTAACTCTGGCAAACAAGTTTGCGAGAAAGATATGGACATTACTTTAGTTTCATGTTTGCTTTTGAACATTCTACCATCCTTTCCGCCACAGGACGAACAAGCGATAAAAGACATCCGGGAAATAAGAAATAAGTTACATCATTGTAAAGATATCACAACACTTGATGCTAATTACTTTATTAACGAATCTAGAATCTTAGAAAATTCGATGCATCATTTATCATCTACCATTGATGCAACATACGCTGCTGAAACCAAGAAAGCTGTACAGGAGGTAATGACTAACCAACTACCACCACCAGGCCCATATTTAGATGTTATAAAAGATTTAGCTATGGGTGTAAGAGACATCGAATGTCTCAAAGAGGGAGCAGCCGAAACCAACAGTTACATGAAAAGTGTTGTCCACGTGAGCAAAAAGCCGAATGGTTCGTGTTTATTTGTACATAATCAATACTTGTCTTTATATTTCTTTATTGTTCATTTGTTATGCCTTTCAAGAAGATATTTGTGGGTCATATTCGTCTTTTCATTGCATTATAGTTTGTGTTATGATATTTTTCGCAAAGCCATATTGTTATGAAGTTTGTTGATGCTATGCATTAACAAATGGCTCCAAATGTGCTTGCTTTGATTGTATAGTTATCCACTGCGGCAGGATGAGAGGTTTTTCACAATGAACTATTTCTCCTTCTGTAGCAATGGTTGCTATCCATCGAGATGAGGAAATTATTTTACGTACTATTGTGCATTGCTATGCCTTTCAAGAAGATATTTGTGGGTCATATTCGTCTTTTCATTGTATTGTGTTATAATATGCTTATATTCCTTTTTCTGGTACGCTTATTTTTGCAAAACCATATCGAAATAAAGTTAATTGATGTCATGCATTAATCCATGGCTCCAAATTTGCTTGCTTTCATTACATAATCCGTTGCGACAGAAGGAGAGGTTTTCACAGAGAGCCATTTCTCCTTCTGTAACAATGTGTTCTATCCATCAAAATGAGAAAATTATTTCCACGTACTAGTGTGCATTATCATGACTGTCAAGATAATATGTGTGGGTCATTTTCGTATTTTCATTGCATTGTAATGTTTGTCATGATATGCTTAAACCCATGACCGCAAATCCGCTTACTTTGATTGCATAATGAGTTATTTCTCCTTCTGAAACAATGTTGCTGTTTTACACATGTTTATGAATGACGACGTCATAACGAGATATTTTTGTTTTTTAGAGAGCACAAATGTTAAACCACTCCTTTGTTACTTAAAATTGTGAATTGTATGTATATTGGGCCAGAGGCCTTTAATACGAATAAAACATATTGTATTGTTGTATATTAAATATATATTTGATCACAATGATTACATGGTTTTATGAGTGAATTAAAGTTGCAAACTTTCTTTAAGATCTATTCAACATGAATGTTAAAAAGATATTTTTCTATGAAAAACAATTGTTTTTTTCTTCCAATATTTTGGACAAGCCTTTATAAAAAAAATAGGACATAAACCCCGACTTCATATTTCCTTACAGTCAAGTCCAATAACTGAAATGATTGTTTACCATGACATTATTAACAGCATTTTATAACACCAAATAAAAATGTTAACAACGCTAGAAAATGCATGCAACTGACTTTAAAGGGACTATCTTGCAGACTTTTTATGTCAGTAACAAAAGTTTAGAATCTGATTTAAATAATGTTCGATACTAAACACATATCTATTTTCAATTCCTTTCCTTTTGAATTGTTTTAAACATTCGTTTTCATTAAAACCCTGTGACTCGAGCACCGTTTTGTGTATGGAGAAAACAAGCTCGGTTCACAAATAGTCCTTGCTAGCATCATGTCATTTGGTAATCTGGGTCCCGTACACTCTTACCTATCTAAATGATATCGAAAGGCTGAACAAATATTGTTTTAAAAATAAACTGTTTAAACAAATTATCATATCTGCACGACAAATCCACTTTATTTCCCCTAAACTGTTATTAACGATTGCAAAACGTGTAAATAATCTAGTGTTATGTCACTTTTTAGTTCTCTGGTGTCATTTTATCCATAGAAGACATCCGTTTTAAAACAAAAGATTAAATACTCAATCATCGCGTTTTTCATTTTCTGGATTTGTTCATTTCATTTCAGAACCACCAATGAAAAGGGTAAAGGCATATCCTCCGGAGTTAGACAGAATGCAAAGTACGTGCCATATTCACTTCCTTTTATAGGCTATCCCTGTGTTGTCTGTTTGTTTCTTTAAATTATTCAAATATCCCACCATCATCTGAAGATGTCATTTTCGTTCTAGATGATTCCACAATAATTTAGAAATATCTTTGCAATTCCTATTTAACACAATGATTTCAGAATATGATTTAAAGGAGGTCAATTTTAGAACGCGTGTAGGGACGCAATATGTTGAGGGCAATGTTAACCTCTAGTAAGTTAAACAATTTCTAGGCATCAGTCTATCGAATTCATGACCATGGATCATGCTGATTGAAGGTTAAGTAGTCAAATGTCAAGGTTCAATGGTCTCTACAATAGCATGTTTTTAGTGATTAACAAGAGTGATGTTTCC
Source organism: Cerastoderma edule (assembly GCA_947846245.1). Lineage (NCBI taxonomy): Eukaryota > Metazoa > Mollusca > Bivalvia > Cardiida > Cardiidae > Cerastoderma > Cerastoderma edule. The sequence continues at coordinate 2,970,282 of OX401411.1, read as the reverse complement.
AGGGGTCATATAACTATGATGATCCAATCTGTAACAGAAGAATGAAATATCTACACCTGGATCATTCGGACTAAGGGTCACATTGTGATTTGTTACATAGCCTGGATGCTTGTTTACCTCACGGGCCGGCTGGGCCCTGTTGGTCAAAGGGTAATTTATGGGTTATCAATAGATACAATAACGCAAATACAAATTATAAGGCAAAGGGGACTTGTCTTAAACTTGTATTAAACTATAGGAGACAATTCAACCTATGTTCGCACACGTTGTGTTTGAAATTAAAGGCTAACTGTAAGGATAATAACGTAGCAATAAGCAGGGCACGCGCTGCAGATCGCCAATGGAGCTATTTGCTACGAAAATTAAAATGGTTCCAAAAAGTTAATATTGGTTCCACCCATAGCTTAGACCTTTTCGCCCCAAAAGATTAAATGTCCTTCTTCAACTGATATAAATCACAAATGATTGGCTGGGTTCAGTCGATATTTGCGGGATCGGTTTTCGGCAAATGCTATAATCAGTCTTTCGAAACCTCTGAATTACCAATTTACGTCACTGTTTGGTCTGGTTTTTGTTTCTTATTTTGAAATCGTGATTGTTTCTAGTCTGGTTACCCTTTGATGGATAGAAAGGCCCACCGATTCAACACTATTTTGATGGATATAAACATGTAATGATTGACCCGACCATTTCTGGAAGTAGTGAACCTGCCACTGTAGAAAGAGCAGATGTGATATAATCAATAGTCCATGTTGGCTAGTTTGTCTAAGGGCCTTAACGGACAAATGCATTGTTACCGAACTTTGCTATATATTCCCTTTACGGAAAATTGTAGAACATGATTTGGCATGTGCGGGCAATAAGATAAAAATGAAATTTCGTCATTCCTAAAGAGTTTTGAAAACATAAAACTCCAAAATGATTTGCAGCCACATTCTTACAGAGACAGTTATCTTTCTGAATTCAGTGTCTTTGTGGTGCTTGTTTTACATCATATATCATGTATCAATATACAACTAATTGATATATAATGTGTGTATTACAGGGTCATTCAATCAAAGAATGAAAACGATGAAAGAATCCGACACAGTTTCAAAACTTTCATCAATGGAATCTACGCTAAGGAACGACAGGCGCCTTTATGTTGTAGGCCAAAGCTTAGAGTTGTACCTGGATACATTGTTAATTGCGATCAAGAATCTAGGCATCGATCATGGGAGATGCGCGGAAATGAGGGATTGCTCGGACTGGAAATATGTAAACAGAGATGATGTAGACCTGGTTCTATTTCATTATTCACTCCGCAGTGACTGCCTTCCACAAAAAAGTGTAAGACAAGCACTTGCATGTTTTAATAGAATTTTAGAAGAATTTCAAGAACTGCCTCTGGACCAAAGAATGTATATCATCATAACATCCAACCTCGAGGCTCATCGACTCTTGATGGAAGAATACGACGGGGAAACGCATCCGCTTTTATCCAAAATCGTTGAAATTGAGGAGCCAACGTTTGGGACAGTAGATGATCCTCACATAGTGAACGGTACAAAAACATGATTATCTTTGTCGCCTTTTATTCAAATTATATCTGTCGTACGTCTTACGGATGTGGTATAGATTAAAACATCTTAATGCGAAACAAGTTCATGCAATGTCTTAATGGGTAGTACAGATATTTACAATTTGTCAGGTTCCTTGTCAATGAATAGCAAAATCCAGACGGTAAATATGGAGATTGACAGTATGGTGAAAAATAATAATAAAAAGAGAATGTTTGGTTGAGCCTTATTAGAACTTATTCGGCGTAAATTAAACCAAGAAAAAACATCTTTGTTTTTATACAAAAGGGTATGATGTTTTTGGTTATATTTCATTATATCCAATCATACGTATAATTTCCATTGACTTAATCTGTTTCTTATGTCCGACTCAGTTACTATACGGCACTATAATCGAATGGCATTATAGGATATTTTGTGTTACATAAACGAAAGATGTATTACAGGACTGGTAGACTTACGTTCTGCTATACTACTATTTCACTTTGGCTTTGCAGATGATAAAATGACAACGGCAATACAAGACAAATATGAAAGTACACTGAAGAACCTTAAAGGTAAATTAGAGAAATCCTATATAAAGCTGGTTTGAATAACAGTAATCAAGTACGTGGATTTGTTTTGACGTGCCAACTGGAAACAGTTTTCGAATTATCTATCATATATTCTTTATTCTAGCAATGTTCTCCCATGCAGCCTTTCTAGCAACCAACAGATGTTTCTAAACAAACTCGTCAAAATGAAATAAAAATGGAATTATGTAATAATCCAATGTCCATGTTATCCTATATGTAAAATGATTCTACAAACATCAATTAAATGTGCATATTAATGGTTAAAAGTTCATGTCTGCGTAGATGTAAGTTCACGTGGTGACGACAGATCTTTAAACCGTTTGCTGGGGCATAGCAACCCGGACGCAAAGGATGTTTTTAATTCATTTATTTAGTAACATAAGATATCACTTCTTATTTCTAAACTGAAGAGCTCAAATAGGTATAAATATATATTTACTGTTTTGCATTAAGGAAACGATTTCATGACCATAATAAACGAAGCAGTAATTAATCTTTTGATAAATTAAGAATTGTCCATATTATTGTTTCGTCACAAATCAGAGTGCATTGGTTTCGGTATATTGAAACTTTTTTGTAATACTTCTATTGATCATAGTTTGTTTATCATACAGAGCACACACAGATATTTATGGAACATTTTAAAACGAAAAGTGTTCCTGCTCATTGCTTAAAGGAAGCCAAGGGACTTCTAAGGCAACACAGGATTCTGCGAATCGACGGACCAAGAGGCTCAGGAAGAAAGTCCCTTGCCGTAAAACTCATGTCAAGCTACAAATCGGACAGATGTCTCTTGTTACGATGGCCGACTGATGTACGACACATACGTCTAAATGAAGTGTCAGTGGTTCTTATTGAAGATTTCCAAGGTCAGTACGATCCAGACAGACAGTTAGCCTTAAATTGGTACCGAGAGTTTGACATCCTTTTAGCGATGGTTCGATCTGGAAAGTTGGAGGTGGTTATTACAACTGAAACAAAAATGTTCAACACTTGTCACCTGCCACCACACGATCTTCTACAGCATTTTCTGACACTGAAACCTGTGGTCAAAGTTGATCCTGACCAGCCTAGTATATCAGGTTTGTACATTCAACATTTAAATCCCCACCAATTAGCGTCTAAGTATGCTTTTCGTTTCTTGGGGAGACCACGTAAATGTTCATATGTACTGTTAAATTCCATATGCTGTCTATTTGTCAGGTTGATTTTGTCTTCCCCCTTTGATCAAACATGTGAATGAGGGCCTGCGTGGCCCAGGAGTCAATTAAGTGATGTAATGTTCGAGTCCATGACTTTTACTCAATGCAACAATTAAACATGACCATTTGAGAAACTATGATGTGTACTGATGAGAGAAACAAAATAGTCCATGTTTACAACCAAGCGCTAATAGACTATGGTATGATTCATTATTTAAAAGGTACGTGAACCATGAAACTTGTCGAACAACTCGGTCATTGTACGAATGTAAACCAATAATTGTGAAAAATCTTAATAAGCCCAAAAATGCATGTACGATAACATTATTTTAATCCCAAATGTTTAAGGATTTTTAACGGTGGCACAGAGTGTGATTTTTTTTATTTCGTTATGTCGAGCTAGTAAGTCGAAATGACGAGAAAACTAAGTACTTATTTCGAGTTAAAAAGTCGAGATAATGAGATAGTTAAATCGTTAGTTTAGAATACATGATGTTTTAGTCGTTTTTTATTGAGTTGCTAAGTCGAAATAACGAAAGTATTAAGCCATTATTTCGAGTTAGTAAGTCGAAAAAAAAAGAGATAGTGAGGTCGTTATTTCAAGTAAGTATGTCGTTATACGGGATAATTTAATCGTAAAACGTGTAAGATGGCCAATGAGATGATTTCTTTGTCTTTCATATTACTATGACAAACAATCAAAGACAACAAACCATCTGATTGGTCAACTAGCTCGTTATAATGAATTAACTATCAACATACTTACTCGAAATTGGATTAATTATTTCATTAATTCGCCTTACTTATTCGAAATAACGACTTAATCATATCATTATTAAATCCCAAATGCGTTCATTCATTCGATCATTAGATTATTCAATCATTTTTCATTTCATCATTCATTCATTCAACAATTCATTCGATCATTTAATCATTCATTCAAACATTCAATCTATCATTCATTCGATAATCCATCCATCCGTCCGTCCGTCCGTCCATCCGTCCCGTCCCGTCCATCCATCTGCTGTTGCCTCCTTTATACTTTAAGTGTCTTTCAAGCTGCACAGCAAGCTTTATGAACTTTTACACATGTTTGTTAAAATGTTTTGGTGGCTCTCTATTTGATTTTCGTTGTATACTTGCTTTCAATGTATATCCTGATCCTTATTGTATGACTGTGGCTCATCACAATGGAGGATCAAGTGCATTTTGATTTTCTTCTTTATCTGGTAATGTTTTGCATTTGATAGAGGCAAGTTTCTTTGTTTACATGTTTAGTAATTCTAGTAGTCTTTGTATCTTTTTCCGCTTTTTATTATCTTCAGTAATCAACGTCCTCAATTTGGAATAAAGTTTAAAGTAAAACTTTACACATGTTTATTTTTGTGCCACCGTAACTGTTACATGAAATAGAACTATTATGACAACATTCAGGGGTTTAAGGACACAACACATGCATCAAAATTTCTTTTTTGAATAAGCCGAAGAAGCATTCGAGTAGAATAATGGAATGAGTTCAGGTTTTGTCACTTTGTTTAAAGGCACATAAAAGGAGATTAATGCTTTATCAAACTATTTTATTTGGTAAACTTTTGATCAGATTCAATTAGTTATCACCAAAAAAACCCATCAGCACATCTTGAATGTGAAAGTCAGCCACAAATAACCCAGATTAGCAAGTTTAATATTTCAGATTGCCTCATTCTTCACCCCTGACCTTGACAGTTGATACACACATTTTTTAACCAACCAATCAGAGTTCTTTATTTTGAATATGTAAACAAACAGGTTGTTAATAAACATGATTGAATTGGAGACAACTATATTTCAAGCACAAAATAACTTATGTTAAAGGAATCTTTTTAATAGGATCTTAATGCATTTGTTAATTATTTCTCATAACTTTTATGAACATAATAAAATAACTCCATATATTTTTTCAGTAATTAATTTGTACTTATCTCCTTTTGTGTGCCATTAATCAAGATTACTATTGTGTGGCAGTCGAGAGCATCTATCCTCCAAAAGACCCCATGTTTTACACCCTTTTTTCACAGCAAAGTATTTGCTTATTGTGTCCAAATAAACGAATCCATTGAATGATATAATCTGATTCTATTTATAGACCCCTTGCCTGGTAGTGCCGAGGTGTCGGTTTGCCTAAACCCTAAAAGAATGCCGCTTTGTGGAGCTTCTTTAAAAGAAGTCGATAGGACCATATGTACAAGTACGCAAACAGGACAGCGCCCTAGCCTGGGGTCCTGTCCCGTTCGTATACCGCGAACTAGGGCCAGGTGTCAGAGAAAGTTTACCAAAACGCGTCAGCATTCCCCCTCTGTGTGTGAGGGGTCCAATCGGCGACGAGAAAAAATATGGGCACCAATCAGAAAGAAGGTGGGTTTGACCAATAAGATTGCTTATTGCTTCCATTTCCGGTAATTTACAGAAAGAACAAAAACATGAACGATTGTTAACATTTGATTGTCGGGAAATATGAATTCGTTTTAAACCATAGCAGTGTCATTTGATGAAATCCATTGTCGAAGGGAAAGACACTTATGTTTCAATTTTAATAAAACATCTCTTACATAAAATAGGGTCATCTGTACCCTATATATTAAAACTTAACATTCATTCGGACTGTCAACTATATCACGATGCTAAACATGAAACAACATCAACGCCTCCCTAATAAAACTGATTAACCCTTTCCCAAACAATAACGACACTTGACCATTTTGTTGCAAACGACTCTGGAAACCATTGTGGGAAAAGGAGAAATTGCTTATGATGAGCAATTTCTCATTTTCCCGCAATGTTTTCTTCCCTATTAGAAGATTGTTTTTCAATTTCATCACATTTTAAAATGTCGTCTGCAAACTCTTTCAATTTGGGACGGTCAAAATTTGGTGTTTGGGTTAAAACAATGTCAACAGTTTTGTGTTGAAGCGATTTGCGTCGCCACACTTATTTCGAAATCAATCATTTTTGGTTATTTGTGTTAGTAAAAAGATAGTCACCTCTTGTTATATGTGCGCTAAATAACCTTGGATATTGATGCACCATTAAAATTGTCTAGCAACCAATCTAGTGATAATCACAATCGGTTTGCCCGACTCAGTCCATGCATGAAAGAATTGGGCAATACCTTTCCCCGTATCATTTTAGTTTTCAAAAAATATTGAATCCAATGGTTTTTTTAAGCTTTCAACATTTAGTTACCAAGTTACCTTTCTGTTCCGCAGACAAGGTCTTTACTATATCAAGATTCAAGAAAGTAATCTATATTGTAATGGCAAAAAGGATTTGGTTTTGACGACTACCATTTCGCTGCAAACATAAATGATATTCAGAAGAAACTTGCTCTTATATTGTAAATTTGATTAATATCAATATACTTTAGAAATAAAACTCTATGTCAAATGCGCATTTTTTGAGGACAAAACTATGATGCTATTAACAAGATGAAGGGTAAGGCACGTGTTGTGTGATGTACGGCGGTGTCTGGATTAGTATCTGTGTGTGACGCGCGTCGCTCCCGTCTGGGGTAATAAAACTAGGCGTTTATAGCTGTTTATATAGCTTTTTGAATCATTTGTTTATTAAAACATAGCTGTTATCTATGTCTCTGCTTGTGTTTTCATTCGCGCTCGCCCAACCTGCAAATAATAAACTTTGAAATAGTTTCTAGATTTTCATTTCAGATTAGACCCATACTGCCGATTTCTATAACTCAAGAAAATATCAAATTGAGGGTCCATTTTCACATAGAATCGGCCATCAGATATGATAAGCTAAAGGCTTTTTTTGTGGCAAAAGTTTCCATAATAAAAGTCTCTGATGGTTTGAGTGTTTTCTAGATTTTCGCAATAGAGTCACAAATAGCTTTACTCAATGAATGAATATCTACGTATTCAATTGAAATCAACTGATGCAATACTTTGGCATTCGACAAAATTCATATGAGGGAAAGCACATCTCGGTTTTAATGGTAAAAGATATACTCTACCAAACGAAAAGGAGCCGATATTATATTCCCGCCAGAATTTACCTGTCATTTTAACTCCGCCCCTTTATACAGATTTCCCAACATGCACTACCTCGAAAAATCGATATCCGCTTGACGCGCTTTTATATCGAATGCATCCAGACGTAGAGTGAAATATCTACGTCTGGATCATTCGGACTAAGGTATTCCGAATGAAACAACATCGACTGCGCATGCGCGTCGATTAAGGGTCTGCAAGCTTATTCATGAGAAATTGCACCTATTTAGACACCCTACTTATCGTTGGATCCTTTTAAGATGAAATCGTGACTCCGGTTTTTATTGTATTTTATAGCGTTGTGTTTTGTAATGGAACACAAATGCAGTTCACCGCGCAAATCACCCAAACAGGGTTGTGTTTGTGACACAAGTATTGAAAAGTCAAGCTCTTTGCGTCGTGTTTTACCATATAACAAATCCGGAGTATACCAAAGTAAACTTTATGGTGGAATGTCTTTAATAGATGGTGTCGTGTGCTTAAATTTGTTATATAAAAGTACTTTATATTGACAAGATATTTACAGAATTAAGGAAGGCGTGTCAATCTTCCAAAGTTAGAGTTTTAAAAGACGAGATATGACGAGACAAGAATATATTTGGAAAATCGTTTGATAAGCAATATATGTTAGAATAGTATTGATTCTGATATCAAATTCTTGAGATCTAAATGTGTCCAAATCAGTTTATTCTTAGTTCATGCGTTCCCCCACTTTTTGATGACTTCGTCAACTACAGGTTCTTATGTTAAATCAGACTTCAAAACAACACTAAATAAGCCTATTGCGATAATGTTTCATACTAATTATAATTGATTTTGTAGGCTTCATATGATTTTGTCAAAACGAAAATAAAGGTGTCGAGAAGCTTGGCTTTTGATTATAATTTGGAAAAGAAAAATTACGTTCTTTTTTCCTTGTTTGTTATTTAACTTATGACTGCATAAAGGGAATAAATACAGATGCCGTTTCGTTGATATACCAAAACTCTTGTCGGTGGGATTCTTATCTTTATTGCCTGTTAATTGAATTCGTGATTGTTTAACCAGAGATAAGTGAAACCCTTTACCCTTTCTTTTTATGTGTCGTTGAATTTGATTAAAAAGAAGATGTTATGGGAAAGATAGAAGAAAATCCCAATTTTTTCTCAATTTTATGCGGTCTTTCTTTCTTCAAAATCTCCTATTAACACTTCACAAGCCTCAAATTTAAGCATCGAAGGATTTAAGATGATATGTAATATTGATTGGTGGAGATATATGTTTCCAATTTGATTCCATTCAATATGTTTTGTGTGTGATTTAAAAGTCATTTGAATATATAGACAATATTTTTGGTAGAATTCATTCAGAGATAACTACTAAAGTAAAAAGTTTGATTCTTTTACAAAAAATATTAATTTAATCTGATATTTTGAATCCCAATATTTAAATCCAACAAGAAATTAATAGAAAAATGAAATGAAATGAACAAAATCCATTTAAGTGCAATTAATTTATAAAAATGGAGTATTGTATGAAAATTGTAAAAGGTAAAGGCTACCCTGAATAAGGGATGGAAAAGGGTAAAAAATGATAAGGGTAAAAAAGGGTAAATGCATAATTCAAACGCCATCTTTTCATAATAGGCGAGTGGCAATCCGTTAGCCAATCAGAAGCGACAATTCATTCTCTGACACCTGGCCCTAATGCGGGTTAGCATGGGCCAGGACCCCAGGCTAGACAGCGCCCTAGTCTGGAGTTCCTTCCCCTATCACTACGTATGGGTCAGGCGTGGGCTGTAAATGGCGGCACGCTGCGGGTAAGATTTTTACATAAAAATAAGAAAGAAACTCATTTTGAATAAATGATCAATAGCAACGGATGACATTTTTAGGCATAGATTAAGCAAAGGATGGAATTCAAATACTCTTTGACCATTGATCAACATTGCTTTTTTCGAGAATTGATGTAAAAAGCTTATATAGTGGATTTCGGATAAACCATTATTTCGGATTACTTTAATCATTTCGGATTATTTCAACTTCAAATTGTTATTGGCAAAAGTCGAGTTTGGCAATCAACTGAGCATTGATCATAAGTTTTTTAGGCTGATCAATCCAATCTAGATAATTCCTTTGAGAAAATCATGTAAACAATGCTTACAGTAGACGACGCCATTTTTAGACCCTGCCAGACCTTTGCTTTGTAATCAGCAAAATCGGGAACCAGACTAGACAGCGCCCTGGGTACATTTATTTATCGTGTAATGTGTAGTGATGATGAGGGCACATGCATGGCACGTACTAGCTATGAAAAGAACAACAATGTGTTCATGGTCGATAGCAAGTTCCAGAAACGGACACTACAGTTTAATATTGACACACAAAGCTGTATGGGTTATAGGGAGAGTGACGGTTGTTTGGTCATAGGATGTGCAAACAAAATTCGAATTTACAGTCCAGGATAGTACACATATATCATACTCATGCACAAATTACAAATCCTCTCAATTCAGGGTGGGGGATTTACCAAAATTGAAAGCAACAGCGGACGGCAATGACGAATTATATAAAAAGCTCAGTGATAATTTAAGGAGCAAACCATATTGACGAAAGAAAACTTACCTCTACTTGAACGATTTCTTTTGCTTTGTCATAAGCGTTTTCTTTTAAAAATCATCCGATACAGTTGTAGTTAATATCAGACCTTCCTAATGAAAAACTGGTAATTGCTTTTGTTAAAGAATAACTTGCAATGTAATTCATGAAAAAAAAATCATTTCACAGGCATTCATCAAGCCAACTTTCTTAATATGTCTGATTTAGAAGTTATATTTACGAAATGAATACAAACGATTTTTGTTTTCATTTCATATGAATTACCTCCCCTTATATTTAGTTTTCACGGTGAAATTAAAATTCCATGAATGAAGTTGGCAAATAAAAAATCCACTACAGGAAAGATTCTTATATTATGAAACTTGATTTTAAAATGGCATTTGCTTTATTTAATCTTCATTTTTTTTATTCTGACTTCACCACTAGACAGGCCTCACACTAAGCACGATTTATCCATAATATTGCAATTCACATGGCTAAAATGACACAAAAGTTCCGACTGATAAATCAACAATGACATTTTTTGCCTTTTATTTACATTATAACTCACTTTAAGGCAATGACTGTTGAAAGATTAAATTGTGCATCTTTATATCTTAATCAACACGCTTTTGTAAAGGAGAATATGTTTTGGCTATTATATATTGTTTTTTTACCACTTTAATTAGCCCAGATGCAGCTAATTACCTCTTTTCTGCATGGTTTTACAAACCAAATCATTATAAAACCGTCGGTACCTTCTTTTTGCAAGCCTTTCTGTTTTGGTAATATGTTTTGAAGACAAAGGAAGGAACTTTTCAATTAAGACCATCTAGACGTTACACGGGATCGAATCGGCCATCTTGGGTGTGGTTTGTTGACACAATTGTAACTTCTCGGATAGTTCCGTGTGTGTCCGGAAAAGTACTACTTGTGCATTAACCTGGGATCCTGGTTCGTGCGTATACCAAGCACTAGCCTAGTGTGGGCTATACACACGGTGCCACAAACAAAGGCTACTCGTACAAAAGTTGGCAATGATTTATTTCATTCTTGCATTTATGTTCACTGAATTGTGTCAACAATGTACCTAATGGGCTTCTAGGCATTATGGAATTCTAGGCCTTGTGGAATTATGTAAATAAAACTTTTCAAACTTTCATAAGTGTAGGGAAATATATTTCGGGAGATTCGTCCCCGGCTGATAACATAATTCCTTGAAGCGTCCACGTTAAGTAGTTCAATGTATATGAATGTAATGAATATCAATTTAAATCATTAATTTTGATTGATAACTCATACATAGTTGTGAAATCATAAGTTATGATGTGAATAAATGTTTCCTATTTCGAATTAAATGCCTATTCAGACTTCACATTTAATATGTTTATTTGAAAATGAAAGTACAATGGGAGGAGTTTCGCGGGAAACAATATGGCGGCTTCCACAATACGTCAGAGGTGTTTTCATTGGATAAGCCCGACGGGTTCAGATTGTTGTGGAGCTTCTGAGGAAACCAATTGTCCCGACTTGCTGACAAGGAAATAATTGCCAGTGACCGGACGCCTGTTTAGTTTGTTTTAATTGATTTTGATATCGCGACAACAATTTTGAGTTATATTCCGATATCCTGCTCTTCATAGATGAAAAAAAAAAAAAAAAAAAAAAAAAAAAAAATATGTCACTGAACACATCAGTTGAAGAATGTTGTAAAAAACTTCGACAAACGTATTTCAGCTTAAACGACTGTGGCATTTCTCGAAATTGCATGCATCCACTTTCGCTAGGGCGTATAGCTATGAAACTGTTGTTTTGTCGAAGGCGCTTTATGGAAGTGAGTTGTGGAACGAGCTTTCCGAAACCCAAATACAAACCCTTGAACGTGCTCATAAACAGTGTGTTAAGCATATTCAAGGAATGCCCCGCTCAACTTCTACAACTGTTGCGTTAGCTTGTATGGGAATGATACCTATAGAAAGTTATATAGATAAAAGCAAATTGATATTGTTCGGGCAACTATGCAGGTTGAATACCGTTATGCGTATAAAGAACATGTTTAATTACCGATTACATGCTTTTATGAATAAACCTAGCACAGTTCGCGGTTTTATGCCAGATATCTATCGAATCTTGGGAAAATATAGGCTGACATCGACATTAAATGAATACATGTCAACATCTGTTTTTCCAAGTAAACATTCATGGACGAAAACAATCAATCAATCATTAAAAACATTCACAGAACATTTTATATTTGATAATATAAATAGAAGTCCAGGTTTATCAGGTTTTAAAATCATGTACGGTAATTTCATGCCATGTCACATCTGGTGTTTCTGCAGAGTGTATAGAAGCTATCTGAAATACTGCTTTACGGCTGTACAGATAGTTTCTAGATTATTCTCAAGAAAATACGACACTCTGTGTCCAAACTGCAGGCTAGGGACCAATTGTATAGCCTCGCATTTGTTAATTTATTGCTCTAAAACAGACCATATTCGTGACGAATTCTGGCAAAAGTTATTTTGCTTATTGGGTGATAACCAATATGAAATGCTATTGGGTAAGATGCCAGATGATCAAATCATAGAAATATTGTCAGGATTTATTTCATTTCAGTTAGATGAAGCCTGTAGAGTAACTTGTTTTAAGATGTGTTTGAAATACATGCATTTACTGTGTCATAACATAACATCTGTATATGTCCATTAAATTTGGTAGCACGTACTTATCAGCCCACATACACTTAACGTTGGTAAGTGTATGTTGGCTGATTCGTTACTGTTTCAATGAAAGTTACCATGTTTTCATGTTGCGGCATTCTTAGAATCAGGGTAAATGCCTCATTATAAGATTATGAGTGCGAATGGGTGGGTGCTTGTACAAGCAATTCCAAAATGTTTTACGACGCAATCACTCCAAATGGACTACTTTTTCTTCATGAAAAGGTTTCCAGAATGGAATTACACAAAACAATAACTCTTTTAATGCAGTATTCCTTATATTTCGTTTCGATAAGGGTGCGTTAGAAATTACCAACATTTTTGCATGCAACACTCATACTAAATACACGCACCCGGCCACACACACACATACACACACACGCGCGCACACACACACACATAGACACACACTTACATGTTTAAGCACCACTCATTAGCACGCAGTAAGCATTTGTAAATATTGTATATACATGCATGCGTTTTCACCATGAAAGTGGTAAGCGTATTAAGTTCTGTTTTGTGTTTCTATATGAGATAATTTGTGTATGTTAATAACTCTTCATGTATGGAGGAATAAAAGAATTACTTACTTACTATGTATTCTCTGTTTCAGAGTTAGTATGTGCTTTAATCCAAATGCAACGTTATCATTTAGCAGATAATTACCTTATTCGCCCTTTCTCCTTCAGAAAACATATCATTTTAACAAAGAACAATTGCTCGTTTTCATTACAAGAAAGATTATTGCAAATTTCTATCGATTTCAATCGCCATTGGAGAATTCATTCTCTTGAAAGGTATAACAAATAGATATTATTTTACAATGTGTCACCGTCCATATTAATAGACTTTTGTCGGGACCAAAACACTTACTCCTTCATTTTTCCCCATAACCTATAGTATTGACCTAACAAGTCTCGTTGAGACGATTCTAATTTTTCTTAAAAATGGGGTTTAACATCGCATCAACATTATTTCAGTTATGTTGCGATACCCGACTGTAAATGATGGAGGAAATCACCACACTCAACTACCTGCAGGGGCTGGTCAAGCCTGATAAAACCATCGGCATTCCGTAAGTCAGTCGGGAGACTGCCGCTCATTAAAATCCAAATACCGTCACTGGGATTTGAACCCACGCCAAGGGAACCATGTGATTCTGTACTCTAACCACTAGGCCACGGAAGCCCCTGCGACGATTCTAATGTTAACCTATAAAGAAGGATATATATTTAATATATATGTTTTCTTTATCAATCAAATACAATATTTGGAGTTAGAGAGGCATTTGTTACAAACCATTTTATCCATCTGTTTTAGAGATGAAATTTCTATTATGAACAACATAGAAAAAATAGAAAACTCGTATATATAAATGTCCATTCATATGGGAAGTTGATAAAATAAACGAACAGATATCTATGGAGGAGGAGGGAAGCTTTAATGTGTTCTTTATTACAATATAATATAGGTAACATTTAGAACATTATCATTGAAAAGTACTATCCAAGCTCGTTTCTTTGATTCAGCATCAATACCTGTTCATTTAAATAACAAAGTTGTCTCTTTAAAGCTTTTCAAATCAATCCATCACAGCACACTTTGTTTAAAGAATTTTGTCACACTTTCCCTATAACATGGATTTTCCATAAACAGGCGAATTTTGTAATTTAGTTTTAATTGTGACACACCTATGCTACACCCCTCCCTCGCACAAACCCCAAAAGCTGTTTCCAGCTTGACATCTAAGAAATCATGACATGTTTTGTAACCCTTTATCGCAATAAGCTGAGTATGCCTTTTCCATAAACCAAAAGTTTGAAGACACATTGCAGAAGCAAAAACAAAGAACAAAGACGCGTCGTCATGTTGATATGCATCGCATTCCTTTTGATATCAAAACTTACAAGTCTTCGTCGAATTTTCGTCTTCTTGAATAAACCCCATCTATATCAGTTATTAAATGATTATGCATTGTGCAATCTTTATATGCAAGCTGCTTCGCTTTTTATGCGAGTTTTATCATTGTTCTTTGATACTTGTATTAAACGATCAACTTTGAGTTGGACAAACAGTGTGGTATTCATGAACGATAAAATACGTATGGGCCGATAAGACGTACCTTTGAATTTGGTATTGTTTGAATTCAATAACTGTATTTAGAGAGTAAATCATTTATTAGAACAAATACATGTTTTTATTGTATATAACAACTAAATGCTGGAAGCCAGACAGAAAGTTCTGACCAGGCTTTTAAAATGTTTGTGATCAGTATGAAGGTAATTACAGATTTCAAAAGTATCACTTGTAACCCATAACCCGCTTAATACAAGTTTGACTGCAAATGTGAATTATCTTTTAAATAATATTGTTTGAATTCAATAACTGTATTTAGAGAGTAAATCATTTATTAGAACAAATACATGTTTTTATTGTATATAACAGCTAAATGCTGGAAGCCAGACAGAAAGTTCCGACCAGGCTTTTAAAATGTTTGTGATCCGTATGAAGGTAATTACAGATTTCAAAAGTATCACTTGTAACCCATAACCCGCTTAATACAAGTTTGACTGCAAATGTGAATTATCTTTTAAATAATATGTCGGGGTGTCTTTATTTTCTAAATGAAGCCTTTCTTGCGTCAACAACATTTCAGTTGTTAAAGCAAACTACGATGTACCTTGGAATTAAGAGTATAAAATATCTTCATTAAGAATGTATGCCAACTCGTAGACCGGGGTACCGTTTTACTAAACAGTTTCAACTTTAGATTTGCGTAAGTCATAAACAACAATTCCTCTTATTTCAGTAATGGGCTAAGCAATATTGTAAAGTAACACATCATTGGAAGCGTCTCTATGAGACGCTTCCAATGATGTGCCACATTGCAGTACTTCATTGAAGATACTATCCATATTTATCATTTATGACTTACGCAAATAGTTTCCTTAAGTCGTTTAGTAAAACGGTACCCTGTGCTAGTTAGAGGATGTTAAGGGTGGTGGGGGTGGAAATCCTTCTCTCCATGAGCATTGAACATGTGATCAGCAAACCTGAAATTACAAAGTTAACTTTAAATGACTTTTTTGATCGTGTCGACAGTTTTTCAAGCATTACATGCTGTCCGACTCATAAAAGATGGACGAAGAAACTAAGCATAACTGTTCATTAAGCTACGTAAAGCGGTTTGGACAATCGCAAATTGGGACACAAATATGCAGCTCCATGAGATACAGTTGCATGTCAAATATCAAATTGCTACCTTCAATATTGCAAATGTAAAAGTTTTCACATTTAACCTACTCTTTGACCTTGAAGAACGGTCAAAACTTTGGTAAAGAGAAATAGATATTTTTTAAATTTGGTGACCGGTTGCCATGGCAACAAGGGGAATAACTCCACAAGTTACTTTTTATAAAAATTCGTTTCCCGGAACACCGATACTTCCGACAAAGTTTGGTTGAGGTATTGCAAGTGGTTTTGGAGAAAAAGTGGATTGAAAATTGACCTTTTTATTTTATTTGACCTTTGACCTTGAAACCATACACCACTCAAAATGTGCAGCTACATGAGATTAACTTGCATGTCAAATATCAAGAACCTATCTACAACAGTTCCAACATAAAAGTTTGATGAAGTTCTTTTTTATATATATATAAATACTCCATATACGTAAAACTGACTCCGCCCCCTGGCGGCTATATTTTTGGAGATATCATCATCATTTATATATATTTGATTGACAGTTGATGATAAAATTTTTCTGTGAACAAAAATTGGTTAAGAAAAGGTTTTCTAAGACTTGGTGACTGGCAACCATTGCAACTAGGGGAATAACTCCACCAAGTCACTTGTAATATAAATTTGTTCCTCCTGCGCCCTGACACTTCTGACAAAATTTGGTTGAGATAAGGCAAGTGGTGGATGGACGGACGCCGGACGGTGAGCTATCACAATAGTGAAGATCAGCCATTTCAACTCTCAATAAATATCACATGTTAAACTTTCTGGCAGTTTGTATAAGAAAACTGACGTCTTATTCTAAAACAAAATTTGAAAAAATAGGTACTCTTGTAAATATAGAAGATCCATAACCTACCTCCCTTGTAATGGCAACTAAAGTAGGTAATTTATACATGCAATATTATTCCTTTTCTAAAAGGAAGTCTACTAAAGGAAATCTAATTAAAATATTAAGTTTCTGTTGAAAGTTTGGGTGGACAATACCCAGAACAAAGTTCCTGTAGCAGCCGATACCACCAAATATTATTACGAGAGCTAGTACATCTCATATCAAATCTCATTTTTAGTCTAATGATAAATGTCAGCCTATTCATTGTAATTCGCATGAAGTCATACCAAAACTTTCATATTAACAAAATGTTTCAGAAGAGTTTTAAATGGCGATCTTATACCTTTTGTAAGACACAATATTGATGGATCAGTGCAAGATTAAAATGCTGCATTGACGCCTCGATATATAGTAAAAAGGGGGTTGTTGGTGAAGTAAAGACTTACTGCTCATTACAGTCGAGTGATGTGTCCCTTGTAACGGACGCTGTGTGGGCAAGCTTGTACAAAACCTGAACAAAGCAAACAATAAAGTTTTAGGGAAATATAAAACTTTCATAATATCATATGAACTTGGAACTGGTAGATCGTAAACAGTGCTACAAACACACATCACATAATCAAACGTACAAGAGATATATACACTATTTATACTGATACATACACACATCACATAATCAAACGTACAAGAGATATATACACTATTTATACTGATACATACACACATCACATATTCAAACGTACAAGAGATATATAAACTATTTATACTGATACATACACACATCACATAATCAAACGTACAAGAGATATATACACTATTTATACTGATACATACACACATCACATAATCAAACGTACAAGAGATATATAAACTATTTATACTGATACATACACACATCACATAATCAAACGTACAAGAGATATATACACTATTTACACTGATACATACACACATCACATAATCAAACGAACAAGAGATATATACACTATTTATACTGATAGATACACACACCACATAATCAAACGTACAAGAGATATATACACTATTTATACTGATTCCTATACATATCACATAACCAACAAGAGACATACACACTATTTATACTGATACATAAACATATTACATAATCGAATGTACAAGAGACATATACATTTTTTATACTGATACATACACATATCACATAATCAAATGTACAAGAGATATTTACACTATTTATACTGATTCCTACATACACACATCACATAATAAAATGTACAAGAGGTATATACACTATTTATACTGATACATACACACATCACATGATCAAATGTACAAGAGATATATACACTATCTATACTGATTCATACACACATCACATAATTGAATATACAAGAGACATATACACTATTTATACTGATACATACACACATCACATAACCAAATGTACAAGAGATATATACACTACTTATACTGATAGATACACACATCACATAATCAAATGTACAAGAGATATATAAACTATTTATACTTATACATACACACATCACATAATCAAATGTACAAGAGATATATAAACTATTTATAATGATACATACACACATCAGATAATCAAATGTACAAGAGATATACACACTATTTATAATGATAGATACACACATCACATAATCAAATGTACAAGAGATATATAAACTATGTATACTGATACATACACACATCACATAATCAAATGTACAAGAGATATATAAACTATTTATACTGATACATACACAAATCACATAATCAAATGTACAAGAATATACACTATTTATACTGATAGATACACACATCACATAATCAAATGTACAAAAGATATATAAACTATTTATACTGATAGATACACACATCACATAATCAAATGTACACGAGATATACACTATTTATACTGATACATACACACATCACATAATCAAATGTACAAGAAATATACACTACTATACTGATACATACACACACACATAATCAAATGTACAAGAGATATACACTTTTTTTACTGATACATACAGAAATCACGTAATCAAATGTAACAACAACGAATAAAACATAAATTCTGATACATGCAAGCCTTACAATATCACATAGTATGTTATGTAAACTGATAAACACAATGTGCATACTATTGAATGTTCTGAAGACATGTTTACAGGCAATTTATGTTAATGTAAACATGATAGTAAAACATATAAGAAACAGACACACTGATCAATATAAATAGAAGTATCAGTATTTGATAGCGTAGCCGAGTTTGCAAGGTTAAAGAAAACCCCATTATTGCATTATACCCACTCTCTCATATACATATTGAAACTATTCGACTCTTTAACAACAACAATAACACCACCAAAGACAGGAGACAATTATAATGTATGAAAAATACTAACCCTTAGAATGCTAAGCATTTAAAAAAAATGGATTTTTGTGTGGTATGCTTTTTAAAATCTTCAATACACTTGCACTTTAATCTTGTTGATGAAAGATACCAAGAGTGGCAAAAAGGTTAGATCACAGGCCAGCTGCCAAGTAAATTGGCGGATGGTCAGGATCTAACCTGTTTGCATAAGCATGAAGTTGGTTCAAGCACTATAAAGGTTAACACATGGTGACACCCACCCTACAGTTCCACGTCAAAGGGTGACCTTATTGAGGGTGACCTTACTGGTTCAATTTTAAAAATCGTTTGGCTTCAATGAGCTTAACATGTTAACCCTTTCCCAAACACCAAATTTTCGACTGTCCCAAATTGAAAGAATTTGCAGACGACATTTCAAAATGTGATGAAATTGGAAAATGATCCTCTGATAGAGTAGAAAACATTATTTTTTGGTAAAGGGTTAAGGGACTGAAGCGGCTGACTGCAGATCTAAGTGTTTATAACATAAACAATGTGATGTTGACTATCAAAATACATCTTTGCTGTGCATCACATCATTTTATGACTAAACATTTCTCACAAAATATGGTTGTAGTTTGGCGAGGAGTCTTTGAAACCCATTCTTTTATATAAGGACATTTGAAACCCTACACTTAACATATACCTTTCATTCAATAATTCTTTTGACCACTGGCAATATCACATCAAACTTGTGCCCGATAATTGCTAAATCAAATATCACAAGAAAAATGGCTTTACTGTATACTGCATAGAAGGATATTGGACAGGTATGAGACTTGAACTTTGGTTAGTTGAATTGAGGACTTTGCCTTTTGCAACAGCTCTAAGTCATATCTGCTGTGCCAACACACCTATCAATGCTCCTGGCCTTTCTTCAACAGTTTCAACTTGTGTTAAGCAGCCACCCTTTTAAGCAGCCAACCTGCCTCAAACAACCACTACAGAAAGTCCCATTGTTAGATTTATAGTGTACATCAGTTTGTGTTAAGCAGCCAACCTGTCTTAAACAGCCAATTTACTCTGTCCCATAGGCTGGCCTCATAACACAAGTTTGAATGTAATATGTTTTTAAAAATGGCTGACTGTGTTCCCAAATCAACACAATAGGTCAGTGTTGAGATTTATTACTATTCTTGAGTGGACTTTGTTACATGTCAGATAGTATGTTGTCATTACCAACTTTGACTCACTAATGTTCTAATGAGGGTCATACGCTTACCAAGAATACCAGTGAATGGAGAAACATGGTGTAGAAAAACACAAAGGTTCTGGCCATCTTGTTCCCCATGATGAACTTGCCCTGTAATACGACAAAACAAGGTTACCTAACTCAGTTATATGCTGTTATTAAGTTATATTAAGAGTTGTATGCCGTTATCAAGTTATATTGAGAGTTATATGCCATTATCAAGTTATATTGAAAGTTATATGCCGTTATCAAATTATATTAAGAGTTATATGTCATTATCAAATTATATTAAGAGTTATATGTCGTTATCAAGTTATATTGAAAGTTATATGCCGTTATCAAGTTATATTGAGAGTTATGTGTCATTATCAAGTTATATTGAAAGTTATATGCCATTATCAAATTATATTGAAAGTTATATGCCATTATCAAATTATATTGAAAGTTATATGCCATTATCAAGTTATATTGAAAGTTATATGCCGTTATCAAATTATATTGAAAGTTGTAAGTCATTATCAAGTTATATTGAAAGTTATATGTCATTTTCAAGTTATATTGAGAGTTATATGCCATTATCAAGTTATATTGAAAGTTATATGCCGTTATCAATTTATATTGAGAGTTACATATCGTTATCAAATTATATTGAAAGTTGTATGTTGTTATCAAGCTATATTGAAAGTTATATGTCATTTTCAAGTTATATTGAAAGTTATATGCCGTTATCAATTTATATTGAGAGTTAAATACCGTTATCAAATTATATTGAAAGTTGTATGTCGTTATCAAGTTATATTGAGAGTTATATGCCATTATCAAGTTATATTGAGAGTTATATGCCATTATCAAGTTATATTGAAAGTTATATGCCATTATCAAGTTATATTGAGAGTTAAATACCGTTATCAAATTATATTGAAAGTTGTATGTCGTTATCAAGTTATATTGAAAGTTATATGTCATTTTCAAGTTATATTGAGAGTTATATGCCATTATCAAGTTATATTGAAAGTTATATGCCGTTATCAATTTATATTGAGAGTTACATACCGTTATCAAATTATATTGAAAGTTGTATGTTGTTATCAAGCTATATTGAAAGTTATATGTCATTTTCAAGTTATATTGAAAGTTATATGCCGTTATCAATTTATATTGAGAGTTAAATACCGTTATCAAATTATATTGAAAGTTGTATGTCGTTATCAAGTTATATTGAGAGTTATATGCCATTATCAAGTTATATTGAGAGTTATATGCCATTATCAAGTTATATTGAAAGTTATATGCCATTATCAAGTTATATTGAGAGTTAAATACCGTTATCAAATTATATTGAAAGTTGTATGTCGTTATCAAGTTATATTGAAAGTTATATGTCATTTTCAAGTTATATTGAGGACTTAAATGCACTTTTGTTCCTGTTATAAATAGTATATTTAGAGTTATATGCCGTTATCAAGTTATATTGAGAGTTATATGTCATTTTCAAGTTATATCAAGGACTTAAATGCACTTTTGTTCCTGTTATAAATAGAAAATCTACATATTATCATTGCTTATACACTGACTGGATTCAAACATCATCATGTAGGTTCTGTGATGACCTTTTTTTATCATGTCTCAATGTTTAGTTAAACTATGGCAGGAACCTTGAACAAGCTAGATTTTTTGTATGAAGGAAACAGACAACTTACCATACTCAACGTAATCTTGTCATATGGTTTGAGGTTCATGTATCTTCGAACTCGTTCCTACAAATAAAAAGAATGCAACACTAACTTTAATTTCCTTGAACAATCAAAATGGAAGCTCATTTCATAACGAAGATCTTAAATAAATGAAAATAACATTTTCTTTCTATATTCAGTAGAGGGAAATTAACCAAAACTTGTTATTACAAGACATACAATTACTTCTTTGGAAACCTATTTTCATGTTTTTGAATGGCAAGTGAAAAGAAAGTTGTAGGTTGGTTTCTTTAATTGCCAAAATATAAATCTATATTAATTTTAAAGCTTGTATACAAAAAAAGATAATGGATTTATTTCTTTCAGTGCAACATCATTGCTGTAACAGTGATGACTGAATAGAAAATTTAGGGACTATATTCTGTAAAAGTTGTCAAATTGAAAAATACTTTATAGTAGAATAAGTTTATTCACATCAATGGGTTAATGGTCAAATAGACATATCCTTAAAACATTCACAATTTTTTGTTGAATTGTAACTCATTTATTGAAAGCAATTGGTAATGTACCTTCATTGTTCAGTGTAAAACCTACCTTTTCATTGAAGGATAAGAATAGATCCAACCTTTCCTCATACTGCCTGGAAAACCTGGTCAATGTAAAACCTACCTTTTTATTGAAGGACTAGAATTGATACAATCTTTCCTCATACTATGTGGAATACCTGGTCAATGTAAAACCTACCTTTTTATTGAAGGATGAGAATGGATCCAACCTTTCCTCATACTATGTGGAATACCTGGTCAATGTAAAACCTACCTTTTTATTGAAGGATGAGAATGGATCCAACCTTTCCTCATACTATGTGGAATACCTGGTCAATGTAAAACCTACCTTTTTATTGAAGGATGAGAATGGATCCAACCTTTCCTCATACAATGTGGAATACCTGGTCAATGTAAAACCTACCTTTTTATTGAAGGATGAGAATGGATCCAACCTTTCCTCATACTGCGTGGAATACCTGGTCAGTGTGCCATCATCCTGCTGTTGGCCAGTCTATAAATATGATAACAAAATGGTGATACAATAATTAAAAACAGCATAGGCGATGATTAAAAAGTATGAAAATTGAAATTCAGCTTTATGATTTGATAAGGAATTGTTACAAATCTTCTGTTGCATCTGTTGCAAGTGGCTTAAAATGATGTTATATGAAAGAAGGGGAAAAACAACATCTGGTGAAAATTTGAATTGAGCATTTCAACATATTGAATTTAAACTGTTTAAAATTTATTGTGATGCCTTAGAGATGGTTAAATAAAGAATAGATGGGTGAATCCGAAATGATACTAGACAATGAGTTGGAATAGTATACGTTGAGACGAAGGGTAAGATAATAATAAGAAGCTGAGCTTGATAACATATCCTATTCAAAGACACCAACCATCTATTTCATTTATCCTGAAACTTATATGGATTCAAATAAACAAACAAAAAAGAAAGTGAAACATGAAAACAAAATGAACAAAACAGAAAATCTATACTGATAGGTGAGCGCAGTGATCACATGATCTAGTCACAAATATTATAAGGAACCCTGTTTTTAGTTTGTAAATTGCACTGGTGGCAGGATAATTCTTTTAACCCAGCGTTTAATGCCATGCCAACAAATTCATCTTATATTATGGCTTTCCTGGGATTTACCAGTAAATGGATAAGGCTTTGGAGTGTTGTCCCACAAAAGCGATTTAGCTTTTGAAAAGATACTTTGAATGAAAGTTCAAGATTAGACATGTAGACTGATACACATGGAATCATTAACTACTGTTGTTACCTATCTATGATAAATAGGTGATTCCTTTTTTGAGCAGAAGTAGGTAGGTATAGGAAGTGTTGAGGTAATATAAAGGTAGGTAAGTTTTAAGTAATAAAATATGTACCTGTTTTTAGACCAAACCATTCCGATGTGATTAACCTTGCATGACATTGGAGCCGTCATTAACAGTGTATAACCATATAAACGCAATCTTATTTTAGCTCTACAGAAGATCTATCTGTAAACAAAATGCTTTACAGTCAAAACGTCCCACCGTTAAAACGTCCAACTGTTAGAACGTTCCAGTTTTTGTCAAAACGTCCCAATATTTTTGTCAAAACGTCCCAATATTTTTGTCAAAATGTCCCAATATTTTTGTCAAAATGTCCCAATATTTTTGTCAAAATGTCCCAATATTTTTGTCAAAACGTCCCAATATTTTTGTCAAAACGTCCCAATATTTTTGTCAAAACGTCCCAATATTTTTGTCAAAATGTCCCAATATTTTTGTCAAAACGTCTCAATATTTTTGTCAAAACGTCCCAATATTTTTGTCAAAATGTCCCAATATTTTTGTCAAAATGTCCCAATATTTTTGTCAAAATGTCCCAATATTTTTGTCAAAACGTCTCAATATTTTTGTCAAAGCGTCCCACTTATTAAAAGTATTCGTCATCACAAAATTATTGTTTGAAATGTAAACCTACCTTTTATAATTTTTATGTTTAGTTTTGTTTTGATGTGTTTTGTCATTAATGCTTACTTTATGGGAATATCCAACTGACTGTAGATAGCGGACCTTTTCGTAGAGCTTGACGTTGTCTGAGCGCAGTTTATCAATCTCATTCTGTAGCATGGTGATCTGCTGCTGCTGGCCGAGTGTTTGCTGTAAAACACAGTCAGATGATCTCATGCTTTTACTTTTTATTTTTGTGTTTATCTGCACAGTCAGATGATCTTATGATGACACAGGTGTATCAGGTTGTGTTTTAACCCATTACCAGAGACATAGATAACAGTTATCTATATCTCTACCATTACCAAACAATAATAACTTTTGACCACTTTGTTGCAGACGACTCTGGAAAACACTGTGGGAAAAGGAGAAATTGCTCTCTACGAGTAATTTCTCCTTTTCCCACGATGTTTTCTACTCTATCAGAAGATTACATTCCAACTTCATCACAGTTTGAAAAATTGTCTGCAAACTCTTTCAATTTGGGACAGTTGAAAATTAGGCATTTGATAAAGGGTTAAGTCTTAGAATGCTGGGTAATTTGATGAGAAATGATACTCAGAGAAGCAAGCAGGTTATATCATAGGCCAGTCGCCATATAACTTGCCGGCTGGCCTGGGTCCAACCTATTTGCCTGAAGTTGGTTCCAGCACTAAAAGGGTTAACACCAGTTTTATGTTATTTGTGCTGTACTACTGTATAATAAAGTTATTTTAACAGTCTTTTAAAAATACTGTTGTTGAATGTTAACACAGCTTTTAAAGGTCTTGAGTAACATGGCACCGCCATATTGATGATTTGGAATTGAAAAGGACTTACAGCTTGAAATGTTAATCTTTTTGAGACAAAATGTTTTGAGAGATCTATTAAGTTATAGAAAACTAGATAAATGATGCACTTTTGATTTCCTTTCAGAACCGTGTAGTGGTTATATAACACATTCATGTTGCAGATTTAGCAAACTATTACAACGGTTTATTTTGTAAACAAAGAACATCTCATATAAGGTAATATACGAGGTGCAGTCAAAAAGTTCCCGGGCTGCTTCTGCTTCAAGTATACTTGACGTCCGATTGGGCTAAAATCTGACACAATGCATCTATTCAATTTCTCTGTACATGTATAATTTTTCTATTGTACGCCTATTATTTTCTATTATTTATATGTTTAAATCGATTGATATATAAGGATATGGAGCACCTTGGAAACATTAGAACGAAACATTTTCATTCAGTTGTGAAACACAAAAATCGTTTCTTAAATGGCCCCAAATCAAAACGAAACTTCACATGACGTCATTTTCACGTTATCTCAATACAACTTTAAAAAATCAGCGATATCGCTCAAAAGAACGCATATACTCAGAGTTTTAAAGAGAAGTGAATAAAATTAGTGGAGGAAAAAGGCCGACGTCATTTGAGCATACGGAGCAGCGGGCGGCCATCAAATTCTGTGTAAGGGCGGATATGACATCAACGGACACTTGGAAGTTCATGAACAAGAAGGAAGGCTTGAAGAAAGTATCCAGAACTCTCTTGTTCGACTGACATAAGCATTTGAAAGAGGGTAGAGATGATATACACGATTATCCACGTAGCGGGAGACCAAAGACAGACAGCGGGAAAGGACTAGTCCATAGTGTTGTAATGAAGAATAGACGAAATTCCATTGATGCTATCTTTGTTTATCTCATACATGTTCGCAATTTACTTTCGGCACTCAAGACAAAAAACCTGAAATATTTTCAGTCTTCTACAAAAAGCATAATTCATTTTGTTTGAAGGAGCATTGTTCAATCAACATAAACGGTAAGCAAAAAGATATAAAATTGCTTTGCAAGGTTATTTTTGCTTTCATCATCGAAATCATTGTTTACTTTCTGTTAAACGCTTACGAAAACGACCGGAATTTATTGATAACATGTCAATCATCAATGTTGGCTGTTATCTTTGTTTATCTCATGCATGTTAACAAATTACTAAGCTACAAATTAGTATTCGGCATTCAAGACAAGATACTTTAAATAGATACAGTCTACTATACAATAAAGCATACCCTAATTCACTGTGTCGTTTCGAAGAGAAGGTATGAAGCTTGTACTGAAGATCTTGTCTGTGAATACTTAAGTTCAATCCCCACCGTTGCCGCTGGGTTTGAATTTAAAAGACTACCTCAAAATAAGATGAGCTATACCTTTTTTGTGTTCTAAATACTGATAAAAGTTTGTCTATTTCATAGGGTGCTATATTTAAACTTGGTGCATTTTTCCAGTGTTTAGTCTTTATGTTTGACAAAACACTCCCTGCTAAAAGTACGTTGCTTGGTTGGGTCAAACTTTGCATATTGACAAATAATTGACTTTTGATAGATATGTTAACACTTGAATTATATTCAATTGATTATACAAATTACTCCTACTCGAATGCTTTTCGGCTTATTCAAAAAAGAAATTTTGACGTATGTGTTGTGTCCTTGAACCCATGAATGTTGTCAAAATAGTTCTGTTTCATGTAACAGTTACAGTGGCACAAAGGTGACATGTATGGGATTTGTTTTCTCGTTATTTCGTTATTTCGAATGATCAAATGAATGAATGATCGAATGAATGGGTGGTCGAATAAATAAATGAATACATGGGGGTTGTTCTACGAAAAGTTTCTTCTTTAACATCCCAACAAGTAAAGAAATGATATAGACAGTTACAAAATTTAATATTTGTTCTATAATAAAACAGATCTTTTTCCTTGTCTTTCATCCAAATTAACGTCGTACATATTGCATTGATTAGTTCAAAAGAGCTTCTAAATTCTTAAAACATATTCAGCAAATCTGAGTTAACCACTCAGTCCCTTAGTTTGATCAAAGACCCAACAAAAATTAAAAGGTCTTTGATTTGAGTCAATCAAATTTTGTTCTTACAAAGAAAGAATTTCCACTGATTCTCATGTGGCTTAACCTTTGTTTGTTTAAAGAAAATCCTGCAGGATTTATAACTTATGAAATTGTAACAAAATTCTTTTTGTACAGAAAACTACCAAGCCCTTGGGCAACAATTGCATTTTCTGAACTTTTCAATCCAAGCACCAGCCTGGTTTGTTTACAAACATTACAACATTGCCGATTTTTTTAAAGCATTTGCTCCAAATTCAGTAACTTTCTGCTATCATACATATTCAATGGAAGTGCTTCTGACAAACCAATTACCTACACATGCTTCTGGATTATTTAGAGCCTTATGGCATATGACCAGGGTTGTTTACAAACATACAACATTGCCGATTTTTTAAAGCATTTGCTCCAAATTTGGTAACTTTCTGCTATCATATATATTCAATGGAAGTGCTTCTGACAAACCAATTACCTACACATGCTCCTTGATTATTTAGAGCCTTGTGGCATGCCACAGGCAAATAAATGTTTCAATATAAATGATGAGTAGGCAGCTCATTTTGTCCAGATGATTGACTAATAATAAGACAATTGAGGTATTTCAGAACCATCAAAAGACAGATCAAATCAGGTGTGTTCCCCATATTAGTTTGTTCTGTCCTTTTTTATTCGAAATAACCTATGTAATAGGGACTTAATGCATATGTGACCGAGAAGCAACAAGAAAAAAAGAATCGAAAAAGGTCCAAACTTTCTATAACTCTTTCCTTCTAATTCGATTTCGGGCAGGTCTAAATAGTAATTGCAGACAATAATTGAAAGTATATAAAAATCTGACTTGTTTGTGGTATTTGATAGAATCTTTATGAACATTTTCTCAATATTTCAAAATAATTTCTATGGTCATCTTCTTATGTACAATACATCTTCAACATTTACAAAACTATTTTTCTTATTTTTTAAAATATGCCACTGAAACTGTTTTATTCCTTCAATTGTGTACTATTTCAATATTAAAAATGATACTACTATCTTTGATTAACCCATTGTTCCATATGGGCATTTGTGACTTATTTAATTAGAGCAATAAATATTCAGGAAACAACATCTTCCCTCTGATATAAGTTATAAACCAGTGTAACATATGGAGTTACTTCGCATTTTGCCGCTGTGGTTTTCAAAGTCATTTGTGAGAGGTGCGGTAACGTGTGGTATCATGGGTTAATGGGTTAGTATTCACGCAGGTAAAAGAAATATGAAGCGCTGCCAATGCTTTAATTTTAAACCCTCTTGATACAGAAAATCAAAATTCATTGAAGTCTCGGCACCGAAAGGTGTCAGAACGCTGGATTAAGGAGACACAGATAAGTTTGGTACATTGTAGTACATAGGAATCGGTTTGTTTGTTCGAAAGCCTCGTTTCAAAATGATCTTCACCGCAAAAAGTCACTATTTTTGGCAACCGTGTTTGTGTGTATGATCAAATGAATGATCGAATGAATGATCGAATGAATAATCAAATGAATGAATGAATGAATGAATGAATGAATGAATGAATGAATGAATGAATGAATGAATGAATGAAATGAATGAATGAATGAATGAATGAATGAATGAATGAATGAATGAATGAATGAATGAATGAATGAATGAATGAATGAATGAATGAATGAATGAATGAATGAATGAATGAATGAATGAATGGTCAAATGAAAGATCGAGAATGAAAGATCGAATGGATGAATGAGCGAATGGATGAATGAGCGAATGAATGAATGAGCGAATGAATGAATGATTGCATTATCTAATGATCCAATGAATTATAGAATGAATGATCGAAGGAATGATCGAATGAATGATCGAATGAAAGATCGATTGAATGATCGAATGAAAGATCGAATGAATGATCGAATGAAAGATCGATTGAATGATCGAATGAATGATTTGATAATCGAATGAATTGTCAAATGAATGAATGAATGATCGAATGAATAAATGATTTAATTATCGGACGATCAAATGAATGATCGAATTTTCGAGTAAGTTAATAACGAAATGATTAGGTCGTTGTTTCGAATTAGTAAGACGAAAAAAATGAAATAATTAAGCCAATATTTCGAGAAAGTAT
>OX401411.1:2920166-2940167 GCA_947846245.1 Cerastoderma edule | reverse complement strand
TCAGACACCTTTTAAAGAACACGTTTTACACCACTGTTTTCGTCGATCAAAACTTCCTGGGTATTTTTGTGAGCTGAGTTTTCATTGGATAAACCCGATGTGTTCAGATTGCCATTTGCGATGATGACGTCAAAAAGATTTTGGTTATTGTTCGTAACAAAAGGCGAATTGGTATTACATAAAGCACAAAAATATACAGTTATTTTTATTCTGCTGTTAAATTTCGGTTCTTTCATTTTTCTTCATTTGCCACTGTGAATATGGGGGGGGGGGCAAGGTATACTCTGCCCCAGTCTGGATATTGGGGGCGCTAGATAGCCTGCTCCTACGCCTATGATCATAGAACAGACACAACTCCTCTTTCCATAAAGATCAAACATAGAAGATGGCGCTGGATTGGCCATGTACATAGAATGGAAGAGTCAGCTATTCCAAAAGTAGCCCTTAGATGGACACCCATTGGTCGACGACCAAGAGGCAGGCCCAAAGTAACCTGGCGTAGATCAGTTGAGAAGGAGATGAGGAAAGAAAATTGGAGCTGGGGTCAAGTTCAGACATGGGCAAGGGACCGACTACATTGGCGAACTCTGGTTAAGGCCTTATGCGCAAATCAACGCGATGAGGACTAGAAGAAGACATATCAAAGACTAGTTTCGAATTGCAATAATAACAGTGAAACTCGGCAAGATTTTGCCTGTACGATCCCCTTAATATCTGGCAATCAGCTAAATTGAGTGTTATGAATAAGACGTGAACACCAGTTAAACGTATATATAGCAATATGCTCATTACCCACTAATTGGTCACTAATAAATCATTAGTAGAACCGAGTACATGTTCCAAGGGCAATGGTAACTCGAATGATCCAAAGTGCATTACAGTGGTGTCCTTAGAACTCGCGGGTCCCGGGTTTGAGCCCCAACGACACCTCTAGTTTCGTGGGAGTTTCAGAGCCCTAGTCTAGTAAGTGGTTCAGGTAAGCCGTAGGGATCTTAGGATTATGCCTTTACCCTGTATCAAACGGTGAACAGTATAGTTGAGATCCCAGGATATTTCGACAATTTTGTAAACCTAGGCTTGACATAAAGTTACGAATGCATGTTAACCCATTACCAAACAATAACGACATTTAGCCACTTTGTTGCAGACGACTTTGTAAAACATTGTGGGAAAAGGAGAAATTGCTCGTTACGAGCAATTTCTCCTTTTCCCACAATGTTTTCTACCCCTTCAGAAGATTATTTTCCAATTTCAACACATTTTGAAATGTCGTCTGCAAACTCTTTGAATTTGGGACAATCTAAAATTTGGCGTTTGGTAAAGGGGAAACAGCCCCTCGTCCCCTGGAGTCGCGGAATGAACACGTGCACCCGATGTGATAAAAGGATGACCTACTAACCGTGAGAAAAACTAATCCTCTGTACGAATTGGGTCAAGTTCACCGGTGATTTTTGACAATAGGGGGCGGGGCATACTAAACACTTTACCAAACGTAAAATTATCGACTGTCCCATAATGAAAGAGATTGCAGACGACATTTCAAAATGTGATAAAATTGAAAAATAATCTTCTGATAGGGAAGAAATCATTGTGGGAAAGGAGAAATTGCTTGTTAAGAGCAAATTCACCTTTTCCAACAATGTTTTCCAGAGTCGTCTGCAACAAAGTTGTAAAATGTCGTTATTGATTGGTAATGGGTTAGACCGTATTTACTCTTCTCATCGCGCTGTAACTTTTTGGAGCGATTTTACCGGTGTCACATTAACGCATCATTTAAACACATCTCAAACAGATCTCTGTGGAAACTGCTATTACTTATAGATAGTTGATACGATTTTATTATTCCAATCTGGAGTAAATGAAGACTGCTTGCGACAAGTGAACTGTGAATTTAAGACGTTATTTGGAGTTGGGTACATTATGATATTAATATTGAAAGAAATGCACTCTCGCTCATACAAGTAGATTTTGTTTGCTGTAGAGTAATCATAATATGCCGTCTGTGGGAGCTTATTCCTTTTCTGTCGTTTTCTGACCAGAGTACATACACATTGTGTCGTGTTTTGATCAGAGTACATACACATTGTGTCGTGTTTTGATCAGAGTACATACACATTGTGTCGTATTCTGATCAGAGTATATACACATTGTGTCGTATTCTGATCAGAGTACATACACATTGTGTCGTGTTTTGATCAGAGTACATACACATTGTGTCGTATTCTGATCAGAGTACATACACATTGTATCGTATTCTGATCAGAGTACATACACATTGTGTCGTGTTTTTGATCAGAGTACATACACATTGTGTCGTGTTTTGATCAGAGTACATACACATTGTGTCGTATTCTGATCAGAGTACATACACATTGTATCGTATTCTGATCAGAGTACATACACATTGTGTCGTATTCTGATCAGAGTACACACACATTGTATCGTATTCTGAGCAGAGTACATACACATTGTGTCGTGTTTTTGATCAGAGTACATACACATTGTGTCGTGTTTTGATCAGAGTACATACACATTGTGTCATATTCTGATCAGAGTAAATACACATTGTGTCGAATTATGATCAGAGTACTTACACATTGTGTCGTATTCTGATCAGAGTACATACACATTGTGTCGTATTCTGATCAGAGTACATACACATTGTGTCGTGTTTTGATCAGAGTTCATACACATTGTGTCGTGTTTTGATCAGAGTACATACTCATTGTGTCGTGTTTTGATCAGAGTACATACACATTGTGTCGTGTTTTGATCAGAGTACATACTTATTGTGTCGTGTTTTGATCAGAGTACATACACATTGTGTCGTGTTTTGATCAGAGTACATACACATTGTGTCGTGTTTTGATCAGAGTACATACACATTGTGTCGTGTTTTGATCAGAGTAAATACTCGCCCGTGTTTGTTGTATTCTGGTCAGAAAACATACACATTGTGTCGTATTCTGACCAGAGTACATACACATTGTGTCGTATCCTGATCAGAGTACATACACATTGTGTCGTGTTTTGATCAGAGTACATACTCGCCCGTGTTTGTTGTATTCTGATCAGAGAACATACATATTGTGTCGTATTCTGATCAGAGTACATACACATTGTGTCGTGTTTTGATCAGAGTACATACACATTGTGTCGTGTTTTGATCAGAGTACACACTCACCCGTGTTTGTTGTATTCTGACCAGAGAATATACACATTGTGTCGTATTCTGACCAGAGTACATACACATTGTGTCGTATTCTGATCAGAGTACATACACATTGTGTCGTGTTTTGATCAGAGTACATACTCGCCCGTGTTTGTTGTATTCTGATCAGAAAACATACACATTGTGTCGTATTCTGATCAGAGAACATACTCATTGTGTCGTGTTTTGATCAGAGTACATACTCGCCCGTGTTTGTTGTATTCTGACCAGAGAACATACACATTGTATCGTATTTTGACCAGAGAACATACACATTGTGTCGTGACTTGATCAGAGTACATACTCACCCGTGTTTGTTGTATTCTGATCAGAGAACATACTCATTGTGTCGTGTTTTGATCAAAGTACATACACATTGTGTCGTGTTTTGATCAAAGTACATACACATTGTGTCGTGTTTTGATCAGAGTACATACTCGCCCATGTTTGTTGTATTCTGATCAGAGAACATACACATTGTGTCGTATTCTGACCAGAGAATATACACATTGTGTCGTATTCTGATCAGAGTACATACACATTGTGTCGTATTCTGACCAGAGTACATACACATTGTGTCGTATTCTGATCAGAGTACATACACATTGTGTCGTGTTTTGATCAGAGTACATACTCGCCCGTGTTTGTTGTATTCTGATCAGAGAACATACACATTTTGTCGTATTCTGACCAGAGAACATACACATTGTGTCGTGTTTTGATCAGAGTACATACTCACCCGTGTTTGTTGTATTCTGACCAGAGAACATACACATTGTATCGTGTTTTGATCAGAGTACATACTCACCCGTGTTTGTTGTATTCTGATCAGAGAACATACACATTGTGTCGTATTCTGACCAGATAACATACACATTGTGTCGTGTTTTGATCAGAGTACATACTCACCCGTGTTTGTTGTATTCTGATCAGAGAACATACACATTGTGTCGTGTTTTGATCAGAGTACATACTCACCCATGTTTGTTGTATTCAGGTCAGAGTATATACTCATCCATGTTTGTTGTATTCTGATCAGAGTTCATACTCACCCATGTTTGTTGTATTTTGATCAGAGTACATACTCACCGATGTTGTCGTAATTTGATTTGAAATATGTTTATAAAACTCAAATTAACAATGAAATATTTAAGCTAAAGCAGATAATTTTCATATGCAGAAGAAGGTTTATAAAACGTAACGAAACAACCATTTTACATCAGTTACAGGAGGAGTTTGACTTCCGCTATGACACACAATGTGACGGCGAGTCCATCATTCATCTGTACGCTAAAGGCGGGATTGAGTTTGCTGCCCAGCACCTAGACGGCGAGTTCGCCTTCTGTCTCTGGGACACAGCCAACCGGAAGGTGTTCTTGGGCCGGGACACATACGGGGTGCGTCCCAGCTTCCGGGTAGCTACGGAGGACGGATTTCTTGCCGTGTGCTCCGAGGCCAAGGGACTTGTGAACCTGAGTTACGGGAAAGGACCCGTGCGGGATACAGCGAGGATCGAACCCTTTCCGCCCGGCCATGTGGAGACATACTCGCTGGACTCCAATGGGAAAGCGTTTTTGGCAGAATGCTTGCGGTTCCATAAGATTGGCGAGGAGCCCAAGTATCAGACGCTGAAAGTACCGATGGGTAATAAAAAACAGTATTCTCCTTCTCTTTTTTACTTCCTTCCTCCGTTACTCCGTTACTCCGTCACCGTGGCTCCGTTAGAAATCTATAAGTACTAAATAAGAAAAGGGCTTTTTGACAAAGGACATAACACAATGAAGTGTTGAGCATCTCTTGTGAATCCAACCCTGGCTGTCAAATCCCCGGCGTTACGTACTTCAAAGCCGAAGACCCTTGTCATACCAAACTACCGACCATTGTGCTGTCCATAATTACATGAAGTTAATGGAGTAGATGCGGGTTGAAAATTGTCGTAGAAAAGCGAGAAATTGGTTTTATTAGGTTTTTTTCGTATTTTGCACCAAGACCTTGTCTATCATTATATTTGACGATGGAACGACATTAAGGTTTCAACAAATCCACGTCTATTCGTTCATTGTCATCAGCGGTTGTTCAAATTTGACCAATTTTTATTTAAAAAGAATGATTACGATTGTAAAAATCTTTTTTATTTCTTGACATTTTCCCTAGTTAGGTTGAATACTGTTCAAAACATTTGTGTATTGAACTATTTTTCCTTATTTTGCACCAAAACATAATGTATCACTAAATCTGACGAAGGCGGCATTCTGTGGTTCAAGAATGACGTCACAGCAAAGGGAAGTAAGTCATACGAACTTTCATTAATCGGTGCGCTATGACGGTGATTTATGACGTAATGCGTTATGCTAAAATGTTGCAAATAATTTCAATGTGATTCTTTTATTTCATATTTTAGTTCCATGAAATAAATCCAACCTGTACATATGACCTTAAAGGTTTCAGCAAATCGACATTTATTCATTCATTGCCATCAGCGGTTGTTTTCAATTTGGACCATTTTTTATCTTAAAAAGAAAATGCGATGAATTTTGTCTCCAATGAGAATATCGAGGGTTCAGTGCAATACTATAGTAAGTACTTCATGTTTATGAAGCACTTACTATAGTCTTTCATATAACCATCGATATGTACCTTTCAGTATTGGATGTAAAGCAGAATGTTCGTGAGTTACTAACAATGGCGGTGAGAAAGCGACTGATGGCTGAACGCAGGATCGGCTGTCTGCTGTCCGGGGGTCTGGATTCGAGCCTCGTGACGGCACTAGTGGTTAAACTAGCCAAGGAGATCGGACTGGACTACAAGATACAAACATTCTCTATTGGAATGGAGGGAAGCACAGATCTCATAGCCGCTAGAAAGGTACTTTACTCAACACTGATGATACGTCCTCTTACAAAAAAAAAACATAATGATCTGCTCACATTATCATGATACAAAGTAATTTTCCATTTATCCACACTAGTTTCTTTCAAAAATCACAAAAATCGTCAACTTTGGTATTTCATAAAGATCCTCTGATGTTGTTTCAATTTGGACCTCCATCCAAATACTTTCTGAAATAATAGGAATTACGAACCTAGAGACTTAGTGACCATACCAGCAACGTTCATTACTAAGTCGATATCTTGGTAACCAGATAGGAATTTGATAGATATTTCAAAGTAAAGACGAAGGAATGTTTTTTATTGGATAAGTTGATCAGTTCAGTATTTTATTGGATCGGTTGATCAGCTCAGTATTTTATTGGATCAGTTGATCAGTTCAGTATTTTATTGGATCAGTTGATCAGTTCAGTATTTTATTGGATCATTTGATCAGTTCAGTATTTTATTGGATCAGTTGATCAGTTCAGTATCTATTGGATCAGTTGATCAGTTCAGTTAGTTATTGGATCAGTTGATCAGTTCAGTATTTTATTGGATCAGTCGATCCCTGGTTTGGTGCGTGACTCGGTGACCAGTGACTAAGGGAAAAGGGTTCAAGTGAAATCTGAGTAGTTATAGAATACATTTAGATTGTACCCATTTTAGGTAGATTTCCCAGCTAGAAATTATTAATAGTTTCCAGGAATAAGTCATGTTCGGCACATGGGTATTCTGTGAGACTGAATGTCACGGAACATAGTACGTCCCGATCAGGACCTATGGTGTTATCCCATTACCAAACACTAACGACATTCGACCAGTTTGTTGCAGACAACTCTGGAAAACTTTGTGGGAAAAGGAGAAATTGCTTTTAACAAACATATTTTTCTTTTCCAACAATGTTTTCTGCCCCATCAGAAAATTTCATCACATTTTGAAATGACCTCTGCATTTTCTTTTAATTTGGTACAGTCGAACATTTTTGGCGTTTGGTAAAGTGCTAAACCCTTCGTATTTATAGATGGCGCAGTTCTTGGATACAGATCATCATGAGATCGTGTTTACACCGGAAGAGGGCGTGTCAGCCGTGGAAAACGTTATTTACCATCTAGAGAGTTACGACATCACAACCGTCCGGGCCTCTGTAGGTAAGACCACGCCTACTAACTAGTGTCTAATGGACACTTTATACACCGTTATCACAAAACTAAAGCAACACATACAAATGATTTTCTTTTAGTTTAAACTTATTTATTTTACATCGATCGTGAAACAAGTCCTATTACAACTTAGATTAATCATCTCGATTCTGCTTCCTGGATCATAACCAGTACTCCGCCGAGTGTGGATTTATGAAAGATCGCAAGGCGGAATCTGCTTCTCACGGGATTCGAACCCACGACCCTTGTGTCAGAAGGCCGACGCTCTACCTCTGGATCACTGACCCCCACTATTTTCTTTTAAATATGCTAGTTAACAGAAGAGAAACAATTGTCGAAATAAAATATTATGGTATTGTTGTACTTTGCAAATTTGAAATGGATTAAACGAAACTATTGCAATCATAGTTAAACCAGGAAGTGTCAATGTATATTTGTATGTACATTCAGTCTTTACGCGTAGATCTAAAACCGTCACAAAGCTTTTGGATTTGAATACGTACTAATGTATACATACATCTACATGCTCTAAAACCTTGAACACAGTTTCGCTTCCATGGATATTCTCTGGACAGTGAGCTTCACACATCAGCACACTTGTATAGTTTTAAAGAATTCAAGTTGGAACTTTACAAATTTCCTTTGAAATCAGGCTCTCCCTAATTCGGTATTTTCGAGTTGACAGAATCAGCAGACGAAAGGGAACTTAAAAGCTATGTGCAAAATTTGGGTACGAACCAATGTTGATACGAAAGAGAAATTGATCTCTGTGAGAAATGCATTCTTTGTTACAACTTCCAACAGTTTCTGAGTCATTCGACTACAGATAACATATGTTATGATACCAGTTAATGACAAAAAGAGAAGACTTGTCCATATTGCACACACTGTCAGATAGATTGATTAAAGAACTATTTCAACGATTTTCTCATAAGCTTTGAAAGCCGCAAGTGTGAAATAAAAACAATGTTGTTTTGTTGGGGTTTTGAAAATAATGACAGAAGCTCCCAATGT
Source organism: Cerastoderma edule (assembly GCA_947846245.1). Taxonomy (NCBI): domain Eukaryota; kingdom Metazoa; phylum Mollusca; class Bivalvia; order Cardiida; family Cardiidae; genus Cerastoderma; species Cerastoderma edule. The sequence continues at coordinate 2,931,912 of OX401411.1, read as the reverse complement.
AAGTAAAGTAGCCCAAACGGTGCTCCTAATTAGTTGATAACCAATCAGAATTTAATTAGGTCTCTCATTTACAAAGTGCCAATATGCACTCCTCACTCCTTTTCCATATAACTTGTTTTTAACTGTGCTTGACAAGAGAATGATCAACTGGGTTATGGTTTTACATTGTAATTATTATTAATGTGTAATTTAAGTAATGGTTATTAACTCTGATATTCTCTTATAATTCAAATCTGAATGGCCGTATGCATATACTCTTAATATTTGTTCATACTATTTAAATGTTTTGATATATTTAGAACTTTATGCTCGTATGAATATTGATGAGACTTAGATAAAGATTAAAGATTATATATTGACATCTATAAGGAATGTACCTGGTCAGCAAATACATCAAAGAGAAGACCGACACCACCGTGATCCTATCTGGAGAGGGGTCTGACGAAATAGCGCAGGGATACATTTATTTTCACAAAGCACCATCTCCATCCGCCGGAAGTGACGAATGTCTGCGCCTGTGTAATGACCTTTATATGTACGATGTTTTACGGGCGGACCGAACAACCGCCGCGCACGGGTAAATATAAACTGTATTACATTGTGTGCATTTATGTACGGATAGATTAGCCGATTAATATGTGCATACACAGAATATAGCAAAATATATATTCTTGATTGTATGTAACAGTGAAAACATTGGGCGATAAGAATAGTATGGGTATATAGAAGATAAATGTGTAACGAACCGAGCAAATGAACCTCTCAAAGACCCAAACACATTCGATCAGTGAAAAACACTGTTGTACACTGAATGGTTGTCTTGCCTATCTATATATATATATATACCAGCATGTTCTCTTCAACAATGCTAAGGTCCCTAAAATGCATAAACATTCATGGAACGTTACACATGTAACAACAGCATGCACCTCTATGTACAGTACCACATAGATGACTACTGTGTTTTTTCTCGTTATAAAGGTATTAGTAAGTCCTTATAACGAGATAAGTAGACCTAAGACGTTATACATGGCTTTAGGTCATTAGTATGAGTAAGTTAGTCTTTACATTTTACTTGTTATATCAAGATAAAGTATGTCGTTATATCATGACTCAAAATGACTGACAGAAATGAACATATTCAATCATGCGAATACGCTATTTTAAATAACTGATTCTGATTGGTTAAGTTTCTCATTATAACGACTTACTAACTCTTTATAACACCACATTAAGCCTTTAAACCCTTTCCCAAACAATAACGAAATTTGACTACTTTGTTGCAGACGACTTTTCAAAACATTGTAGGAAAAGGAGAAATTGCTCGTAACGATCAATTTCTCCTTTTCCCACAAGGTTTTTTGCTCTATCTGAAGAAATCTTCTCAATTTTATCACATTTTGAAATGTTGTCTGCAAACTCTTTTGATTTGGGACAGTCCAAAGTCTGTTGTTTGGGAATACAGCACTGCTCAATTTCAGAACTTGGACTTCTTTATGCCAACCATTACAAACAAGCAATGGCAACATATATTAAAATGTAAAAAACTGACAGAAACTGCTAAAATCGTAATCAAACCAGTTGGTAACCTTATTTTTTCAATTGTTGGTTCGATATCAGGTCTTTTTGATATAATGAAGCTATAAAGTTCATAGGGTCATGTTCTCAAAGTAAAAGACATCAACAGTGTGTTTTCGATATAAAAAGATCGTCTCAATGTGAATTCTATAATAGATCTACACATTTTGAAAATGAATTATTTAGGCATGACTGTCAATACTTACGAACTTGTCGAAGCATGCATGAATTTGATTCATCATTCAAATTTAAAGCATGGCATGTTGAATTCAATCATAAAGAACCGATTTCTTTGGCGTGCGCTATATTTTTTAAGCTACATGAATCTATCTATCGTCACGTTATTTCTTTGAAGGCAGTGGTACTGTACTGTAGTGTAACAAAGGGAAGTATTCCTGTGCGGAGTTTGCTCTTCTATCATTCTCCTACGCAGTGATCTCCCTTTTCATTTGATAATACGATACTGAAGTGATCCAGGACACACTGTGTACTCCCTTAGGGGTGTAGAGATCTCTGTCATTAGGTTCAAATAAATCTAGTTTCTAAAATTTGTGTCGAAAGCGAGGCTTCTGTCTTTATAAGTAAATACGCCGAGTCTGTATTGTCCTGGCGGTAGCAGATTAGAAAACAGGGGTCACAGGTTCAAGACCCGACTTGGCCAGTATTCATTTCGACGCTTGGTACAGACACTACAGAGTGATGTATCTCTCACCACTTGATAGCTGTTATCATTTCGGAAAGCTGTCAGCGGTTTGGAAATTATACTGTGCCAAATTAAGAAAAATAGGATGTCTTGCTCTAAGAGAGCGATTTATCCTTATTGTCACAGTGGTTTCCATTAATTTCTGCACCAGATGCGTTAGAATGAGACTTAATCATAGGTAAAAATTGAAGAATTTCAAAAACCTGAAACCTGTAGTTCTTTATTCTGAAAAAGGCATGTCTGCAATAGCATTATATAGAGACAAAACGTCTCAGAAACCTGAAATTTAGGATAATCCTGAATACTTTCACCCATGTAAATAACGTAATAACAATCAATCAAAAACCAACCCAACCTTCACCATGCAGTGTATTCTGTGTTTTCAGGTTAGAGGTGCGAGTTCCGTTTCTGGACCACAGGTTCACGCACTACTACCTCACGCTGCCCGACCAGGACAAAACACCCAAACATGGCATCGAGAAACATTTATTGCGCTCCGCCTTTACAGGATTCCTACCTGACGAGATCCTCTGGAGACCTAAAGAGGCCTTTAGTGACGGAGTGTCGTCAACAACCAAGTCGTGGTATGAGGTATTACAGAGCCATATTGACGAACAAGTAAGTATGCGCATGGACATACATGTTTGTACTTCTTGAGGTTTCTCTTATTAACTCTTAAAATGCTGGGCAATTTAAAAATATATATATTTTTGTGTCGTGTGCTTTTCAAAACCTTGAATATCTGCTTGATTTCGATGAGGAATGATACCCAATGTAGCAAAGAGGTTAGATCACAGGCCATCCGCCAATCTAACCTGTTTGCATATGCATGACTTCGGTTCCATCACTATAAGGGTTAACATAAGTATAATATCAATTTGCTAGGTTTTTCTCTTTATTTTGTTGTTTAATAAGCCTTGATGATGTAATGCAGTGTAGAGCTCCTTCGGAGAATAGTGCGCCGACCTCAACGCACGAGGAACGACTCAAGAAATTATGATTATTTAATGAAACGGATCAGATAATCTGTGATAACCTCCTTCAAAGTCTTTGTTAACAGAACTATCCATAAAGGAAAGGGACGGGAATAAATAATCGAATGTTCGGTTTTTGGTCCGAATAATCGAATCGTAAATTACTATTCGAATATCCGGTTTTATTGACCCAATAATACTGTTTTGTGCGATTTAATCTATTAAAAATGATATTTCATTTCATTTCTCTGCATCCTTGGATTAATTAATTCTATGGGTAACATAGAATTACGGAGGGACTAAAGAGTTGGGTGTTGCGCATGCGTAGAGTAAAATCAGTGTGCTTAGCGCTTGTTAGAGTGGACAACGAAAGTGATTTAAGGATAAACAAGTAAGTACTCGTGTGATTTCTAAGTCAATAAACATCTCAAGTAATTAATCAACCAATTATACATTCCAGATAAATGACGATGAGGTGGAATCTGCAAGTGCGACGTTCCCTCATAACCCGCCCACATCGAAAGAGGCGTTGTACTACCGCCGTTTATTCGAGAAATACTACCCAGGACTTGGGGCTTGGATACCCTACTATTGGATGCCCAAATGGACAGCTACGTCGGATCCCTCGGCCAGGACACTCAAACATTATAAACAATGATAGCATGGCTGATACTCGCATATTATAAACCCTTTACCAAATGACAAATTTTAGACTGTCACAAATTGAGAGAGTTTGCAGACGACATTTCAAAATGTGATGAAATTGAAAAATAATCTTATGATAGGGCAGAAAACATTGTGGGAAAAGGAGAAATTGCTCGTTAAGACAATATTCCCCGAGTCTTCTGCAACAAACTGGTCCAATGTCGTTATTGTTTGGTAATGGGTTAGGCTTTCTCTGAATCTCATTATTCATTTTGACTCAGTTTCAGCAGTTTTTGATAATCTTATTTTAATTTTATAAGTTATTGTTTAATTTTTGAAAATATGATTGTGCATGGAACTTTCACCAACTGAGTACTGTTCATTGAACACATTGGTAGAATTAAATAAAGAAACAACTAGGTCAAAACCAGAAATTCTCCTGACAAACAATGTCTGCTTCTGCCACAACGGTTTAAACCTGAATTTTCTTTTCTGCTGCTGCTTTCAAGGTTGTTCTGTCACAAAAACATTTTTGAGAATGGTTGAACCACCATCCTGTACAGACATGCTTTTTATGATTGAATTAGATAAAGAACAACATCAAAAGAGACAGCTTCACAGAAGTATCAGAAGGTAGGGACAGTTTATGTCTATCACAGTGTTCCATTGCTCTTATACTTTGGATAAAAGGGTCCATTTGGACACGGATTAAAAGCTATGTCACCTTCATTATACTCGCTCTGTTTTTTTGTGTAAGATCCCAACTACTATAAGTAAAGATCCTCTCGTGAAATATCACTATGGGGCATTATTACGAGGTTTTGTACTATACTGTTTTGTACTGCACCGATTACTGTCAATGAAGGTGTTTGAAGTATTTACTCCTTTCCACATAAAGATCCTCTCGTGAAATATCACTATGGGGCATTATTACGAGGTTTTGTACTATACTGTTTTGTACTGCACCGATTACTGTCAATGAAGGTGTTTGAAGTATTTACTCCTTTCCACATTCTCTGAGAAATTCTAAAAGCAGACAAACGAAAAAGCCGATTGACGCAGGTATACGCCATATATAATGACTTAAATGACGCCTTAATGAATTTAAAGCAATTTTAAGAGAATAATTTAGAAACAAACACAATCTTAAGACAATGCGATAGAAGGGGAATTATCTCATTACATGCAAATTTCATAATGGCCTGTAAATAGGGTTCTACCTCAAAGACTTTGGTAACCCTGTCGAAGTAAAAGGTGTTAAGATTATTAAGGGAAACGGCTATGATGAAACCCATTGATAATTAATCAAACAATCCCTTCCATAATAAGAAACTTATTGAATGCATCATTTGGGCTGTTCGAAGACTCCAATATTAACAACATCGATATTGTTGGCAAATACGTACGAATGTATGATGTGCGTGCAAATGGATTAATTTATAATATGTGATGTTTCTTAATCTTACGGAAAGGCGCAGGATATCTAACAATGTCGTACTCTTATCTACTTTGCAATCCCAGACACAAGCCGGTAGATCTACCTCGTAGGAAGTTCATAAATACACCAGAAAATGTGGCCATTTTCCACCGAATAACACACTTGATTACAACATTTCGTCCAGGGACTATTTATATCAATACACAAATTGTTTTGATATCCCAGTTGAATGTTTCATTTACTAATTTCATGAAAGATTATCATATCAACACATCTGTGTTTTATATTTTCTGAACCGTATTTACCAAACAGATAGGATTCCAAACGCCACGTTGCCGGACCACTTTCAAAATGTCTCCCCGTTACCTCCGAGGTTATTTTGAATAAATGGCCTAGGTGTTCCAAATGCCAATGTCGTTGGTTAGTCTCAAAGGTAACGCATCGAAAATGTTTTTAACAATTCCCTTTCTGACAATGACATTCTGCCTACTTCACTATTTTGCATAAACAAGGCATATACGTGGCAAATAGACAGCTCGTCACGAGCAATTTCTCCTTTTCCCTCAATGTTTTATAAAGTCGTCTGCAACAAAGTGGTCAAATGTCGTTATTGTTTGGGAAAGGGTTAAAGAGACTCTTTCAGAGATCGAGATTTCAACTTTTCAAAATATATTATCTGTAAAAATAACAACATAGATTTCTGAAGTAATATTAGATTAGATTATTGACAGCTTCCAAAACATGCTCATATCTGTACAGGAAAGATAAAGAAGTTATGAACATTTAAATCGCAGATGTTGCAGGCCGTTTTAACGGGTTTATTTTGTAAACAACAATCTAAACTTACCTGAGGGGGAGGCCTCCGTGGTCTAGTGGTTAGAGTACAGAACTTAAAATCACATGGCCCCTCTCCGCGTGGGTTCAAATCCTGAGAGGGATATGGATTTTCATGAGAGGCAGTCTCCCGACTGACTTACGGAATGCCGATGGTTCTACCCGCCTTGTGGGCAGTTGAGTATGGGGTCTTCCTCCGTCATTAAGAGTCGTGCTCGCTACATAACTGAAATAATGTTGATGTGATGTAAAACCCATATAAAAAAAAACTTACCTGGACAACCTTGAACAGAAGTGATGGGGATAGCATAGTGCAATCACAAACAATAATCTTACGATTATTGTCAAATATTAATTACATATCGAGATTTCAAGGCAATACTATAGTAAGTGCTTCATTTTTATGAAGCACTTACTATAGTCTTGTGCTGAACCCTCGATATGTGTATCTGATTTGCACTAAACTAGCCTCTGGACGCCTTTATCATTAGATTTCACATGTTCTATATGATGATAATGTATTTGAATTACGTGATCAAAACAAATTTGGTTTACAACATCAAATGACCTTTGTTTAGATAACATCCCTTTGACCATGAGTCCCTTTAATCATGATGATAATGAAAAGTGATCAAACAGTCTTCCTTGTAAAACTCTTCTTTCTCTCCATCAGGCAAGGCATAATAACATTGATATTGGTTCCAACGGTATTCAAAAATTGTTCTCCAAAAGCCGATTCATTACAAACAATTAGGCTTCTTTCACTTTTAATCAGACCTTCTTTATACAGATTTGATTTCTGGTTTGGATATCCCCGTATTTCAAAGCTAAGCTTACTCTTGCAGACTTGGAGAAGATTCATGGATTAGCTTCAATGCTTGCTTCTTTCTTTATGGACATTATGAACTATTTAGGCAATAACAAGTCAGGGTTTTTAATATTTGACTGGAATACAGTTTATTCAACGATAACAATCTAGACAGAAGGTCAACACTTTAGAATATTGTAAAGAAATATAACGAGTCAAAGCTTTTTGTCACAATAGTTTATTGCGGATATCTCATGCTTCCCGTTGTCATTCACTCTGAAATACGAACTTTTGTTTTCAACACGTAGCTGATTATAACGTTTTGGTGTTATTTTAGTTATAAAGACTATTAACTGGCGAAACTTCACCAAACCCAATAATTTGATAGGATACTTAGTTTGGTATTTTATGCGCTTGTATTTCTGTTTCACCTTTGACTTCATATGGCCTTAATTTGGAAACGATTTCAGTTTCTAACTAAAAAAATAAAAGACTTAATCGTCTCGTTTTAATAGCTTCGCGATTGATCGGAATCCTTCTTTCCGTAAAGGGGGCCAATCACCAGAGAAAGCAAGTGGTTCTATGTGGATTGTCATCGGTCTATTACTTTGTGGAGTCTTATCAAATCAAATCGTCCGAGATTTTTCATTTATTGAAATGAATCTATTCTTCATTGTTGTTTTTATATGTGCAGGATGGTAAGCATAAAGTGGAACACACACTATGGTACGTTCCTTGTTAACCTACAGTAGTGGAATCTCGATGAACCGGTCTCTCGCATATTCATTGTCAAAATTCACATTCTGAAACATTTTGACAAAGCCCCTACTTAAAATGATTTGCAAAGTTCTATCAACAAACGGGCCGAGCGACCAAAACGGCAATATTGGGTAATAATCTGTGATTTTGTTTTGCCTTTTCGTTTCGTAAACGGTGACCCGTTTCAGTAATATCGGTTTTCGGCTTGTTCGTTTGTTTATCAGAGGGACGGGAACCGGTATGCTGTGGAGTGAGTAGCCTGGGGCCTGGCCCGTCCGTATACCCCAAACTAATGCGGTTATGCATGGGCCCATTCGGAACACATTGGTCATTTCTTAAAATAACTTTGGAGGTAATTGGGAGCCATTTTGAAAGTAGGCAAACAACGAAGGGCATGTCCGTTTGCAATCGTATCTACTCGGAAATCCCAGGCACAAGCCGGGGATTGCCGAAAAATACGCTTGACAAAATATGAAATAAAGATGTGTTGATATGATAATCATTAATGAAAAGAGTAAAAAAAAACGACATTCAGTTGTGATATATAACCAATTTGTGTGTATTTGATAACATATTTAGTGCCTGTGTACATGTTGTAATCATGTGCGTTATCCGCCGGAAATAATGCGAATTACCCGTGGATTTCCGGTGTATTCATGAACTACCTACGAGGTATATCTACCGACTTCTGACGGGGATTGCCTGGTTGATACGATTGGCATGGGCCAGAACCCAAAGGTATGGAGTGAGAAGTTTAAAATACGGCTCTCTGGTGTATTTGCGTTATGATATAAGAACAAAAAGAAATGAATATGGTGTTGCTTTTATTTTGAAAATGGAACTTATACTAGACAAGTGCAGTTCGTACTAAACAAATAATTTCCTCCCCTTTTTGGTCATTAGACAAAAAAGTTCACTGATATTAAATGAGAAGCAGGGGAATACTCTGTGTTTATTTTCGTGACCAATACTGAACGCAATGTGAGCGTCTGAATTTTACAATCGCAAAATGAAAACTAAGATATGATCACCTTTCCTAATGTATGGGACAAATACCCTTTTTATGTCAAATCCTGAAAGACACATTGAATGTACATTTTGTTAAATAGATAAAAAAAAAAAAAGATCACCTAGACAAAAGTGTATGGTAGTTTATTTTACCTTGTTTACCTTATCCCGAGATCGTTTCTAGCCTCTCTGATCCGTATTGGATTGTTATTTTCAGTCGAGTTTATTACAAAACGACGTTTTCATATAATTACCGTAAAGCATTGTGTTTGGGAAGCTGTATAGTACTGGGACAGTGACCTTTTTCATGTGAATTTTATCTTCTCTTTGATAAATTCCTGTGAAACAACAGAATTTTTTGGTTTGTCTTCAAAAATCTCTTGGCTATCTTTTAAATCCATCCAAAGACATGAAACCCCTTAGATTATAAATGTTTATAACTGCGACGCAACTCAGGACGTTCAGGCCTTTGATTTCGACTTACTAACACGATATAACGCGGTTAAAAAACGCATACATGTCACATCTGTACCACCGTATGTAAATGTGTTAGAGTGCAATATCTAGTATCTAACGAGCAATTTTTCCTTTTCCCACAATGTTTTCTACTCTTTCAGAGTATAACTTTCCAATTGGTCTGCAAATTCTTTCAATTTGGGAAAGTCGAAAATGTTTGCGTTTGGGAAAGGGTTAATCATTATGACTAGGGTATTAAGTGCAAAATCGATGTATCAAGCTCGATATCAACTTGTTCTGTCTTATTGTGTTATGAAGATATATTTTTCATAGTGATTAGCAACTCTTATATCAACGAAGGCCTATATCTTCTTCAGTCTAAATTTTCCAATCAAATGTATCTATGGATTGCTAGCTTAAGTCAGTTGGGCGTCTCAATTTTGAAAAATAATGACAATATATATAAATTCTGACGGAGTTTTTCGTAACCAAACGTATTCGTTAGCTTATTGTTTAAAGTGAGAGAAAATGCGTCGAATTGTAAAGACTAGCGTATAAATACTGTTTCACAGAGTCCTTGGATCGTGGAAACATATTACGTAACCATGATTGACAATACTGATGAGATTGTCAAAGTTATTCATCTATTTAATGTTTCTGTATCGTGACTTTGGCTATGGTCATGGGATTGCTGTGAAGGAAGTGGTACTGTACTGCAGTGAAGCAAAGGGAATTAACTATGTGCGGAGTTTAATCTAGTCTGGGGTACAGGCCATGCATACCCAAATTAGGCTACTGTCCAGGACCACAGGCTAAATTCGCTCGGATATAAGTGCAGAGTTAAACTTTTAAGCATGACCAAGCAATCTGAGGGTCAAGGGTTCGTGTCCCTTATTGGGTGCAATGTTTTGTTGCATTTATAAAACTAGCGTTGGGAACCCTCAAGAGCAATTTTACAGATGTAAAGATAGTTACATACAATATTTCGGGTTAATCGTCCCAACTTACAACACTTTACCTTTAAGTGTCCACTTTACGTAGTCCAATGTATACAGACGTATTGAACATCATTTTAAATCATTTATTTTATCGGTAACTCATAGAGAGTACGCTGATGTAGTGACATTATAAGTTGTTTTATTATAAATTTAAATTACTGTTCCATTAATAAGGGCGAAGAACCGCCTTTATGCTACACGTACTCACGAAACGAACGAATGTACCTACAAAACCACGGTTGCCGAATGACTTAAAGAAAAATCTAAAACAAAAAAAAAATGTAAAATTTAGACTGCATTTCCTTTTTTTCCTTTTAGTCCAGTCGGCTTCCTTCTATGCTTAATGTGGAACCTAGAAATGAAGAGTGCAATGAGGCAATATTTGTTTGTGTAGTCTATAGAGGTATAGTAATGATTTAAGAGGGTTTGCCACTTTGGCAAATTTGGGAATCTTGCCTAATTTGCATAAATCCAAAATGGCCGCCTGCCGTTAAATTGAAAATTTGGCCTTTTATACTTTTCACTGAATATGTCATGTGAGGTACCTATTTAGGGATTTTAAGGTATGATGAATCCATTTCTGATGTTTATTTCATGATACAGTCTATCAAAATAAAGAAATTAGCTCAATACATCTGATAGATGCCATTTTGATGTCATATTTTACAACTTTTACTTCATTTTTGATGTAGTTAAAATGATTTGGCTTGTCAATGATGGAATAATAGTCCAAAATGGTTGTTGAAAGTCATTTTCGTATCTTTTCTTACAGAAAAATATATGATAACGCCTCATACTGATTATTATTGCAAAACATACGCACTTTGTATGCATGTGTCCTTAATTAATGTTGTACATTAGAACATTTGTGCAAAGAATAGCAATATACTGACTATTCTACAAATAAATCAAATAGAACCATCATACTATATCTGATGTCAAAGATACAAATTCTATTGCAGTCAATCTGAAATGATATTTAAGGTGACAAGTTTTTTATGCCAATTCAAATAAAAAATCTGTGATAAAAACACATTTTTGATGTGATAATCAATGCTTTTTTTGGCAAACATGTATGTTAGATATTGATGTGGCCGTCTTCTGTTTGAATCACTGGATATTCTCGCTGGTAAGTTGTAAATCCTTCCGATTGATAAAACCAACCAGAACGTTGGAATAAAGTTAACCACTTAAAGCCACAATACCTTTCAATGAAGCCATCCTTACTATTTGTACAGAGCGGAGTGATGCACTTGGGCAAGAGGTGGAGTTATGATGTAACAGTGTACATGTACATGACATCGCTGCAGCGGAGGCAAGGCAAAGTACCACAGTAGATGCTTTAATTACTGCGGGAAATTACTTAGTGCTTCCTAACTTAACAGAAGAAGTAAGGCTATCAATAAACCAAGTTTTTTTGCATGAAATGTATCGAGATCAAAAGTTGAGAACATGGACAACAGTTGGAATTCATGAAAAGTATGTGAGCTTTGGTGGTGCGTTGACTAACAAACAATTAATCGCAAATGTTCTGGAGCAGCTAGT